>VXAL01001640.1:1672-52845 GCA_013399475.1 Chauna torquata | reverse complement strand
CTTTACCGCGTAAACCCAGTACAATTATGTATGTAAAACCAAATAGGTAGGTGAAATAATTAATGCTGGATGATGTGTATTGTAAAGTTTATAGGCAAAAAAAAACCCATTGTCTGCAAAAGCAGTTCTGAGAAGTTGATACAGCTTTTGTGGCAAAGATTATATTGGGGTAAAAAACAATTTTTTATTATGGCATTTGTTGTTTCATCAGTTGTGCTTAGTGACTGATATTCATGTTCATGTCCAAATTAAAATGAATACCACATGTAATAAAAATAAAATTCTAATGTATAGAAACAAAGCATGCCCTTTGATAGCAATGTATGTGTTTCTGTGGAAGTATTCTAGAAAGGAAAATGAAAACTGATTCTGGTTATTTCAGTGTAGTGATGTGGGATTTTTGCCTGTTAAGTGATATTAGAAATTTTCCCTTAACTGTACCTCAGTTTCTGTGATGTTCTCTTGGATGGCTTTCTTACGTTTGCAAACATTCATTCTTATGCTAGTTACTTTTCTATTTCAAGTTAACACAACCATGTAAGACCACAAAATCATACCACTGAAACTGGAAGAACTCGTCAATTGCTACCGGACCGACTCTGTCAAAATTCTCCCTGAAAAAATGGCTATCTTATTAACCTAAATGCCTCAGACTGGCCTAAATATTATGATTAAGGTTAGTATGAATTAAAAGCTCTAAAAGAAGTGAAGATGAGTAGGAGGTAAAAAAACAAAACAAAAACAAACAAACAAAAATCACCAACAAAAAAAACCTCTTTTCAGATAGTGATGTGACTCCTAGAATCTGGAAGTCTTGAAAGTCAGCCGTGCAATGGATTGGGAGAACTGACATTACTCCCATTATAGGAATGCCTTTAAGTATTTTCCAGTAGCTGCATCTTGATCAGAGAAAGCCTTATATCTGTTCTGCTTCGACCGGAGTTGAAAATGTGGGATTTTTTTCCTGTTAAGAGATCAGTTGGCATTTGCTGACCATGGAAACAATCACTGGTCCTTTTGATGGAGAAAATAAATCTGTCTGTTAATATAGATTATCAGGTTGTGAGCATCATTGCTGCTTGTTTAGTTCCCAGTCCAGGTCCACAGCAAAACACTCCATTCTGATAGTTGGCTGTGATTGTAGTGGTTTTTATAATCCAAAGCTCTCACTCACTGATGCCTAATTATCAGTTGTACAAGAAAAATGTTAAACTTAAGTCATTATAAAATAGTAGTTTCTGTACTCAGGGCCTGTAGTTCAGGTCAACTGCTTTTGTTGTGATGCAAGTTCAGAGCTAAATAGTTGCAGAAAAGTACCTTTCATTTTTCCTGCAGCAGGTCTTGTCCTGAGGACTTATTACTTTTAAATATAATATCACTAACAGCCGGAACACCTAAGGCTGAACTACCTATCGTAGTGATTTCCTGATGGGAGAATACGGTTATATCTGAGCGGGTCTGAAGGTTATTGAGAAGTTCAACACATACAGTGGGAAAGGAAACACAGGAGTAATTGACCTTTAGATCAGCNCCCCTTCCCTCCAGACCCTTTTCAATCTGCCAGTTTTTGGCAGGAAGCATAGTCTATGGGGTCATCTTTCGGCCTTTAGTCAGTGGATCATTTCCAGTTTCAGGGTGTTGTTACCCCAGTTGCCGGGGCTTTCTGCTGCTGCAGTGTGGTGTGTGGCCGGTGTTTCCGAACAGCCACACTCCCAAAAGCAAAATGAGAGTCTTTCCTAATACTTTCAGTTTGAAAAAATTCTTTGCATGATACATTTCATGCATATATTTCATGCATATATTTCATGATATATTTTCATTCTTTGCATGATATATTTCACTTCCTGTTAGAGCTAATTCTAAATGGTCTTGCCACAGTGTTTTATGTATTTTTCTGTTATTAAGACTTATATCTTAGTATTTAGTTAAAGGTGCTTAGTAAAGATGCATACACATTTTGAATGCATAGTAAAGGTTCCTCAAATTTGTTTGCTCTTATCCTGAGTGTTGTGGCATTAACGCTTGGAATGATGAATTGTAAAGGCTTTAAAAAACAAACATACTTTAAATACATTTCCCATGATTTTAAGATTAATTTGTGATCTGAGTGACGAGGTTATGAATGCTGGAGGTTGGTGATGATATACTAGCCATGCTTAGGTTGGTCGTATGTATGTTCTCTTCAGATTGGTTTGCAGTGCTGCCTTGCATAGAACGTACACATGTGGTTAACATAACCTTGTGGAGACGAGTAGAAAACAAAGCATCAGGCTGCTTATAGGTTGTAAGAAGAATTTGTTTTTCAAAACATTGTCTTACTATAAAAGCTGAGTTGTGTCAGGCTGATCTTGTACGAGTATATACACCCTGGTTTTGTCAGACTTGCGTAATAGTGCGAACAAGGGTGGTTGCTTTGTTCATGCTTCACATCCTAAACTCTGTGTCCAGTGCTCTTTTTAGGCTTCTGTGATCATATCCTGTTTTTCCTAGATTGCTGTACTATTTCACCCTTGGAACAGTTCCTCATTGTTCCCCGTCAAAACATAAAGCAATTGGCAGTATCTGGAGAGGAAATGACTTCTGGAAGAACCTAGGAGCTTCGAGAATCCTCATAGTCCTGCTCTTCACTCTCATTTCATGGTCTGTGGTTGCTTTGTGAGCCAAAGCAACCAATGTTTCAGGATAGTATTGTGTTGTATGAATGAGTGCTCCATTCTCTTCTCTGAAATGGGATTAGGATTTGGAATGGGATTAGGGCTGCTGAATTAAGCAGAGGAACCATGGCTGATTTACTCATTGTACTTGTTAGTAAAAAATTTTAAATAGCAAAACTGGAATGGTAGGTGGGTAATAAGATGGTCTTTGCTTAAAACAGCCTCTACTGTGTTTTTCTCTAAGCAATGAAGAAAACAAGTAACAAGATGCCATACACTTTGTCTGGCATATTCTTCTGTAGTGTGAAGTGTGATGATGGGTATCATAAATGACAGAAAGGAAACAAATCAACCTCTTTTCCTGATTTGTCAGCAAGATTTTCTCCTTTCTGCAAAATTGTGCTCCTTAACATAGGAAGAAATATAGCATTATTGATTAGACATTTCTAAAGGGAAGGAAGAAAGCGTATGGGCTATCTTTCTGCAAATACTAAACAATGAATATTGTTAGAGACTAGACTAAATGGAAAAAAATGTCTTATTTAGAATATGAAACTTGTCTATGTTAATGTCCATAAAGTTTAAATTAGTTCAGACTTTTCTTATTAGAATAAATGTTTCCTTTTAAAAAGCATGATAATCATAATCAAGACTAAATTTGTTCTGTTATTTATTTTCAAAATGATTGTACATGTTTAGCAGACTTTTGATTTGAATCCCTAGGGATATATTGGAGACAGATGTTTAGATGACGTCATGTTTAAAGTAAAGTTATATTTGGACAGTAGATTAAATTTTCCTTAAAATCTTTCCTTATACGTTAGACCGTGGAGGGGTGCAGAAAGTATTGAATGATTTATGTTGAAAAGATACTGCTTCATTTTTAAAATAAGTTAAAGTTCAGTAGATTTTATTTCAGGGGATCCTCAAAAGCACAAAATGTCTGATTACGAAACAGCATATTTACAAATGAAAATACTGTTTTTGGTTGGAGAGCTAGATGGGAAACAGACTTTTTAAAAAGTTCCTTGAATTCAAATATAAATTTACCATGTCATTTATACCTTCCCCCATAGCTTGTTAAAGACTGCAGTAGAACTTGTGCAGTCTTCTACTGATATTACGTTATAGTAGGACATAACAGTAGCTAGTATTTTTACTGCTTTCTGGTTTTGAATAGCTAAGTAATAGTTTCTCTCAAGCTGCAGTTAACATCATGGTGTAGATGGCTATGATGGTTCCATATGTGACACTGAAAAACATTTTGGAAAAACTCTTCAGTATTTCATCAAGTCACAATTATCAAAAATGGCCTGTTGAAAATATATTGATTGACAGATAAAAATAAGTCTCTTCAGTCTTTTGAAGTTTATATAGGCAACACTCACTGTTTAATGTGTTTGGTTAGATAAACAAGTTACTGAGTTGCTGGAATTCTGCCCTTTGTAGAAGTAACTGAAGTATTGTACTAATAGATGTATAGCTATTCTTGCCACTGGTAAATATTTTTCTTCCTAATTACTACTTTACTGCCAGAATAGACTCTTCTCTGTAGCCTGATGCAAAGGTTGCACTGAAACATTAATTGGATGCTTGGCATTTGGACTGCAAATACCCTTTGCCGAGATCCCGCGTGAACGTTTCTGTGGGGCAGCCTTTTTTGTTGTTTTCAGTCATATGGGATGATTATGAAGGTGGATGTAGCCAGCAGAGCTGGAAATCTGTTTTGTGCTGAGCAGACCTTGTTAAGTTCAGGCAGCGGATGCAGTGTTTTTCAGTAATCTCATTGAGGTCTGCTGGGTTAGAACTGGAGTAGTCCTCTCCTGGAAAAAACAAATTGTCTTGCAGTATTTGGAGGCTCTTCTTGTAAGAGTGGATATTGGGTGAACACTGGCATAAAAGCCGTATGTCTATTTCACAAAGGGATTGAAAGAAGGAGACCTCATCCTGTTCCTGGAAAAGATTTCATTCTGTCTTGTCTTTCTAGGGCGCCTTGCTAGTAAGTAAATGCAGATAGAGAAAGGTATATTAGGCATGGGCAATAACTGTTTTGCACAGCATGGATCTAATTAAAGCCTAGTGAAGGAATGTTGGTACCCATGTGATGCCATTACTGTAAGCAAATATTATTTTGTTTAACTTTCTCTTCCTGAAAGAAGATTTGGGCTTTAGCTTATAGCTCTGGAAAATAATGTCAAACAGTCTTCTAAAAATCAATGAAAACTAACTGTTTTGCATAAAAGACAGGATGGCATCTGGTATTTCACCCGTGAACTAAAAGACAATGTGGCCCATTTTTGAAGTGATATATAAACAGAACTCCTTTTCTATATCAATAGATATAGAAATAAGAATTCAAGCTTTGTTTATTGATTTGGAAAGCCTGTAAAATGTATAATTTACTGTGCATTAGAACTGTACTCTTTGGTATCATTTCTTCCATAAGATTGTGCTTAACTGGAATTCAAATATTTCTGGCAGCTAAAGAATAAACAGCAGGATCATAAGCAAAAGTATTTTTTGGAAATCGATAGGGAAAAATAAGTTCATTTAAAACTAAAGGTTATACAAACACAAATATCTTGTGAAGACTTTTGAAAAGCAAGAAGTGGCAATAAAATTGGAGCAGATAGTCCTTAAACATCCACTAAAAATGTCACTTGTCAAAATTCTTGATATGAACGTAAGGGGCAGTATAGAATGAACTTCTAAAAATTTTCTGGATAAAGAAGTTTTACAGTGTCTTGGTTAGATATTGTCCACAAACAGATTTTCTACTTTCAGAAGTGTTCTTTAAAAGCATTACAAGAATGTTGATCAGTTGAAGACTTGCCATAAGACTTTAAATTGGACTAATCGTTTGCTTGGTCTTGAAGCCCTAGAGTCGATGCTTGGAATTAGGCTGAAGTAACTTGGGCAACAACTCTTGTGCTTGTGCAATATGATCCTACCTTTAATTTCATGATAGCCTTTTTCTTTTTCTCCATATCAATGTATACTTTGTTCAGTAAATAGAATAATGGCTGTTCTATTTAAATACTCATTATCTTTTCATTTAATATGTTGTCACATATATGTTTGAGTATTGATTATGCCTGCATTTTTTTATTCTACTTGAGTATTTTCACTGAAGACTTCAGGTGGTGTGCTGAGATTTGCAGGAAATCATATGTCCTCTCTGATGCCTCAAGATAGGCACCTGCAAGTAAATTAGCCATGTTCACTGACATGCTGGGAATGTTTTGTGCAACTCGTAAAGAAGCAGGGACATAATCCTGGAGGGACGAGAGGGAGATGGCTTTAACTGCCTTAACTGTGATTTTTTTTTCTTTTTGCTTGTAGTCCTTTGTGTCCTTATCTATGCATCTTCTAACTGTTTTTAAGAATGGAGGGGACCCTAAAGACAGCATGCTACTGTGCTACTCGGACCGAGCCATGTGCATTCTGTGCATTGAATGAGGGTAGCATCCTTCAGGGAAAAACACTGCAGTCAAGTAGAGATGGTATCTCAATTATTGCAAGCTCAGTCTTAAACTGGTATTCTTCTGTTCAGTCTTAATCCTTGTTTCCTACATTTTAATTCATGTTTATAACTGCACCTAGAACCTTAATCGCAAAACCTGTGAAGAACTGAAAAACTCTGATGGAAGAGTCAGCTGTGTTTAATAAATCCCCTTTTCAGGGGGACATGAGTAGGGCTGGAACCTTTTTTAGTTCAACTGGAATAAAGATAGCTTGCTTTGTCTTTATTTTGACTACAAACTCTACAGTTAGGAAATTAAATTCAGACAGAGGAATAACTCATTGTATTGCATTTTGTATTATGGTTGAACTGTTTGTAAAACTTGAACATATTTTATATTTATGTTTGCTAATTGTTTTGTAAACCCTTCAGTATTCAGGTTTGTAATATAAATAGTTTTGACTAAGGGCAAGATTTAGACTGCCTGCACTCTGCCTAAGCAAAAATTGGGCGCCTGCGGCTTATGAAACAATTCAGAACAGACCTAGGAGATTCATGAGACTGGGGAAAGAGCTTGGACCCTCCTTGGCTTAACCTGTAGACCAGGAAACTGAGGAACTAAGAAAATCCTTCTTTCCAGGAGTCTTTTTCACTGGGCTGCAGAACTGGGTTCATTCTTGCTCTTTTTTGGGTCTTTGAGTCTTGTAGCTTTTGCATAGTGGTACACACTCAACAGGAGGGTAGTTGTATATGCAGTGGCCCTGGTGGTGAGTCAAGTCTTCTGAAAAATGAAATGATGGAATTAATTTTTTTAAGCTGAGGAGAACCTCAGGCATAACTGTCCTGCTTTCTGGGCCCTAATGCATTAACTTTTCATGTGTACTTTCAGGGGAACTGGCATTCCTCATTTATAAGGGCATGGAGGTGCCTAAACCATGAGACTGATCAGTATCTCAATTCCACTGAAATCAGTGGAAGTTACTATTTCCCTGGTATCTCTTTTGAACTGTATTAGATCTTCATGAGGTCTGCTGTGGTGTCTAGCGTTCTGTGTACTCACCAGCTCCCAGTGGCTGCTCCCTGGAAGTGTGCAGGAACTGAACTGCAGATGAATTATTTCACTGACTGCAGGCTTGGGTGCTCTGAAGTGTCCTGCTGAAGCCAGGCAGCGACTTTCTAAGCCTGCAGTGCCTAGGCTGATATCCCTGAAGTATGTAGGCAAATAACTTTAAAATGAAACTTTCCAATCTGAGTGTCTAAAACTGAGTACCTAAAAGTAGATATCAACTATTCAAATAAGGCCTTATTTTTAATCACAACTCACTGAAGTCCACAGGAAAAGAATGGGGCTGGCAAAGTAAGTTCCGATCTGGTAGCAATGACTGGTAAAGGGTTCCTATCCCAGAGACTTTGGAAGCTTTGCTTGACGAAAAGACATCAATTGATTAAAAAAAAAATCTTGACGAGCAAAAGCTATAATAATATTGGAAAAACTTATTTTGCCTTAGTTTTAAGCGAAACGTTCAAAAGATCATCACATGTTGCTTATAGAGAAAAAAAATTGGAAGAATTGTCACTTTATACCGAGGTAGGTGTGCAAATTTGCTTTAGTTGAAAGTTTTACTTTGCTAATTGAGGATTTTTAAATAAGGTTGATTAATCCTGAATTCCAAAATCTAAGTTTTATCACAGAAGTAATTTTTTTTGTGATAAACTATCACAGAATGCAGGTTAATCACAACAATTAAGGATGAACAATATATAATCTGTGAGCTGAAAGCCTTTCTTCTTCACAATGTTATAACATACAGAAAGAATAATTAGTGGACTGGACAGAGCTTTGACCAGTCTGAATTTCAGAGTTGGTCCCTCTTTGAGAAGGGGTTGGACCAGCTGACCACCAAAGTTCCCATATCACCAAAATTACTGATTCTAACTCCATTGCAAATGCTATTTGGTGTTAAAAAAAAAAAAGTCAGTTGTAAATCTGAGACAATCTATTAAGTTATGTGTCTGAAATCCTGCAAAAGACTTTAACTGATATCCCCACCTGCATTTGGACATTAGGCTAAAATGTTGGAAAATTTGCTGTCATTTAATAATAATTAAAAAAAAAAAAAGTATCCTGCAGGAAGTGATTTTTGTGGTAGCCAATTAATTACATTTCTGTTATAGATTATATTTCCAGTGGCATATCTGTGGCAAAAAAAAAGTGGTTTTAAAACAGGCTGTACAGCTCATAGGCAGGGAGCGTGAAAGATCTAGCCAGCTCTGAGTTTGTACTTCTAAAATGTGCAGCCCGTTGTCAGGTACTGCTGGATCAGATGTATTGTGTTTAGTGAAAATAACTGTGTGATGTAGAGAAGAGCACCATAAATGTCTTTTGGAAAAGTGGTAACCCTACAGTTTTATATAAAAGCATGTTTTGCATCTAACAAATATAAACCTTCTTTATTGCAGGAAAGGAGGAGAGTTATTCTGAGGCACTACTGGCACAGGCATCTGTGGCACACCTTAACCTATTGCTTGACGTCACTGCTTGGTTAACACCAGTCTACTGCACCTCTGGCTTCATATTTTTGGAAAATTTTCATGAATGCAATGTTTTTAATGTATGTTATTTCTTGTTCTGTTCTAGAACTTCTGAAACTTGAAGGAAAAAAAGAATTCTCTTTAATGTTTGTTTTCCCTTACCCCAACTTAGATATGTAAAGTCACATTGATTTTGTTATATTTTTGGACTGGCTTCATTGCCCTTTTACCAAAGAATCTGGGGTGCATATGGGGATGTGGATGTTTTCTCCCAGATTTGTATTCAGTCTGCACATGGTTGTCTTACTGAGTGAGGAACAGGATTCCTAAGGGCTCATAGAAAGTACAATAAATTCAGGAGAGGCTTTTAGTAAGTGAGCTACAACTGAAGCAATCTTCTCTGTCTGAGCCTATTTACACTCAGTTATCTAATAGCATTGCTGTTGCATCTTGACTTCCTGGGTTACACTTTGAAACTGTTAGATAAGAGGACTGTCAATATTTGCCTTAGCAGCTTCTCTGGACAACTTAGTTATTCCTCCAGTCATAGCTGGGACCTGTTCAGTTTCTCATGTTTTCTATTGAGATTTGCATCCCATACTATTGGTCACCTTCAGTTGGCTTTGAGTTGGAGGCTGAGCTCCATATTCTGGGCCTGGATCAAGCATGAATTTCCCTCTGTTCCTGAGTGTCCAGCATGAATTTGTATTTCTCCTTCACTTCTTGCAGGATGGATGTTGGCAATGGTCTGACAGACCTGGCACAGATGTTTGCACTGTTTCCATTCAATCAGAGTTCCATTTGGGTTTTGCTTAGCTTCTGCTCAGCATCTATAGCTTTTTCTGAAACACTTTTCCCCAGATCAAAACATCGTATGTAGAACATCAGGTGTCTGAGATATTTTTCTAATCTTAAATGATAGCATGCTCTGAATGTATGCAATTTGTGCTTCATTTTCCTATGCGTTCTTCCCAGAACCCTGGTGATATCAAACCTGCTAATGGGGAAAATATTTGCCATCAGCAATCTCCCCCAAAGTTTCTCCTCTCATGTATAATTTAAGTATTCTTTTTTCCTATCTACGGCCAAACTAGGTAAATAAATGAAATGCCCCAGCTTTTTTCCTACCTGTTGTAGCCAGTAAATATACCCACTCAGCTCCTGCCTACAACAATAAAGTCCTCAAACTTTATAGGCCGTCTCATGACAAAAGTTTCCTATTTACTAAGCATGAACTGTGGAAAGGAAAAAATGAACTTTTCATGTCTCTTCTGTATATAGAACTTTCTGGAAGTTTGTCTCAAACTGCTCCTTGGTGGGTTTAGTCCCATGTTTCATAATAAGTATACCTTATTGTATACCAACACTTTGCAAAAATCCAGTGCTTGTCAGTTTGGTATTTGTTTTTTTTTCCATTTGTTATTTGCCTTTACAGTTAGCTCATGTGTTTCTGTTAGGGATGATGTTGCTTATGTGAGCTTCTCTCTTTAGCCAAGTACTATCTACAAAGAGAATCTCCTTGTATTTTTTTTATCATTTCTTTCATCTCAGTGGATTTTGTCACTATCTAGGTTAAAGCCAGCACAAATTCTGGGTACATTTAAGTTGACCATCTATCCCTCTTCTGTTGCAAGATGTTGCAGTGTTCCTCATTGGCCTATAAAGAAGAGAGGTGGTGCTATTTATCTGTGCTCGTTCTTATTGTGTTAGAAAAGTTTGAAATTATGCTCACCTTTTAGGGAACTGATCCGAGGAGCTTAGGTGACAAACCTGGTTGGTCTTGGTAGGGTTAGTTTTCTGTTAGCTTATTTGCCTGAACTGGGGGACCTGGCAGTCAGTGGAGGGAAAGTAGGTAGTGGTTTGGGTAGCAGCTGGCTTGTTAGATTGCTTACTTGTTTTATCAGGCTGCAGTGAGTGCCAAGAATGCTTCAGCTTCTGAATGTCACCCAAAGCTTAACAGATATGAGCAATTTAACTTGCTCTATTGTGGTAGCTGATGAAGCTGTTTGTCACCTTGCCTATATTCACTTGTAGGACCTGCTTCTCAGGTAACCTGAACCCTTAACAAACACCATTAAAGGAAAATACGTATTCAAATAATTCACACCAGGAAAAAGGACTTTAGTGAGCTTTGTGTGAGGATTAAGAGGGAAAGAAGGTTTCACTCTGCTTTTTAGGAAAGAGCTTATGAAACTCTTCTTTGTAGTACTGGTACACTGATGAACATGTATGGATCTTGAATTGAATTTAGGGTCTGGGAAATGGATTTTGGGCTTTGTATTGCACTTTGCTCAGTATATAACCTGCTTGGCTCTATGTGTGGAAAAAAACAGTGAGTTGCAGCTATGGCGATCGAGTTGCTGGTCTTCTGCTTCCCAGCACAAGCCCATCACTAGAAAAACCCATCACCACAGTTTGTATTAATCTGGAACACTGACAGATAAACCAAGGCATAGAAACACTTTCAAGAATGTCTTGCCTTTCCGATGCTAGTCACTTGAGGGCAGGGGCTGAGGCTGAAAGTGTGAGGGAATTTACGTTTTCAGCTCACTTGCTCTATCCCCTCTAGGCTCTGAGGCCATTGATTTTAATGTCTTTCTAGTACATTATGCTGGTTCGTTAAACTTTATTTTTCTGCCTGACAGTGTTTTTCTTAATTTGCTCATAAATCTTTAGAAGCCTTTACTTATGTTCTCATTTGCAGTATTCCGTAATCTTTTTTGTGTGTGATACTTGTACTTCAGCATTTAAGGTGGAGATGGCAGTGTTGTGCTTCTTCGCTGTCTTGCTTGGAGACAAAAGCAAATTGCAGACTACTTGACTGTATTTCAGTTTTGTCTCTTTGGACTCTCAGGCTGTTGTGTTGTTGCTGAGTTCATGTGTGCAAGCAGAAGCCTAACCATGCAGAGGGCTTTGCTATGTGCAAGTTTTTCTATAGGAAGGTAAGTATGTCTGTCGTATGAAATTGAAATTAAGCTACAGCAAGTAGTTAAAGATCAGTCTATACGAGTTGCAGGGAAGTATGGTACTAATTGAAAAGTTCTATTATAAAGCACTTAACTGAAAAGTATTTAAATTGAGAATAATTTTATTTCACATAAAGTATTGCCTTTGTTAGTTCCAGTTAAAATGGAAGAACTATGGATTTTGAGCTGTTCATAGTCTGGAAGTTACAAATTTACATAGTATTTATGAAAGTTTTGTAAACACTCATGGAAACTATAATATTTTTTTCAGAAAAACATTATCATTAGGGGGTTAAAGATGTCTGGGCACAAACCAATTGGCTTGAATATGAACCCAATACTGTGTTTGGAAGACTGATAGTTTTAATATGTTCTTGGTGGAACCAGAGCAGTGCGTCTGAACATCTGGAACTTCGGTCTTGCATCTGGAAGGCAGCCAGATGCTGACCGTGGTGGTCCTGCACCTGTGGACGTGGTGTCCACCCCAAGTCCCACTGAGGTCTTGGATACCCTCACCTTGCACAGCATCTTCTTGTACACTGAAGTCTGAAGAGCTAAGCTCCACTGACTACTTGTGTCTCAGCTTTGTTCTCATATTATGAGGTTGACTATATAAGCAAATATTTTTCGAATCTCTTACTAACAGATCCTTGCAGATGACGGATGTCTCTGTTATTCTGCAAAGCTTTTATTTTTAACCCTCTAGTTTTCCTCCTTAACTTGTTTTCCTCCCCTGTTCATTAACTACTTTACAGTTGGATGGTTTCACTGTATATTTTTATTCTAACTCTGTGAGCAAGAACGTGTATCTGTTAATAAACTGTTATCCTAGTGACTCAAACACAGCTATTAGGAGAATTCAGTGGCAACTGTGTAACTTTGAACACCTATTACATCATGAGGAGATATAAATATTTTTGGAAATACGAAGTCATATATAGTATGAAAATATATATACTGTACTGTACTAATACTGTATATCAGTAGTGTACACATTTTTAGTTCTTTATTACTCTTGAAACATTAACAGTGGTAGTTTTAAGAGCATAACCCTTTATAAGTATGAGATAGAGTCTGTATTGCTACCAAAACTTACCTATTTTATCCTACAAGTGAAGTCTTTGACATTTAAGGCATTTGAATAACTGTCACATAAAAATATGCGAAACAGAGTTGGAAGAGGGTCTGAGTACGATACATTTGTCTTCTGTGTTTCTTCAATGGCTGTGATTGTATTTAACACCAGAGATTTGTCTGCAGTTTGTTCCCTAAAAAATTGATATTTAAAAGGTGACATCATTCATTCTTCTAGTCCTGATTCTCTGCCTATCCCACTCCTATTTCACTACTTTCATTTTTTTCCTCTGAAGCAGGAATTTCTGAAAACTGGCTCTGGACCATGTGGAGCAAGGTGTATCACGATTCTTAAAACATTAATAATACAGAATACATTGTGATAGGACTGCTTGCGTGTTTAAAATCTATTTGCATCAACAGTAATTTTTAGAGTTATTATAAAGTAGATTGTTGTTCTTTGTCTTCAGTGTTTTACCATTTAAATTTTTTTAATGAATGTTGAAGCTGTTTCATGAGGTACTTACCACCATTTTGTTCCTAAAATTCAAATTCTCTAATACCGTGAATGCATTGCCTCTATTTTTGTTTTCTATTTTAAACTCTTGTGTATTAGCTGCAAATGACTGTTCCTCATCTGAAAATTCTGATATATGGGTATTTTTCTTCAGGTTTCTACAATAGTGACTGATATGTACTGATTACAACCATTTTTTTTTTTTAAAGTATTAATTAACTTGGCCTCTTAAAACACTCATGTAGCTTATGTAATTAAAAGTAACTTCCCACCAAAGGTGATGATTGGAACCATGCTTCATGTAAAATGAGGAGATGAAAAATCAGTCGGGAAATCCCTACTCTGTATCTTCCTTCTCTGTAGTCAGGTTTTTGCTGCATGTGAAATCCTCAAGACTAACAGCGACTATAAGCAGTGTAGTGATGTCTAAGTTTTCAGAAGATTAGAAACAGTAGCTCATGGGCATGAACGGTTCGTTTCGCTGTGTGCTGATGTATTCTAATGATGATGCTCACAAATGCTAACAATTTTGCTGCTCATCAAAGCATCCAAAAAAATGAGGGGAAGTATCATATTATGAAGACATATGCCAGCATTTTCTGAAGCTTGTATGTGTCTGTGATAGCCTGGTAGGACTGTAGCAGGTCAAAAGTAAGTATCTAAAGACAACTAGATTTTTTTTAACAATTTTTTAACAATTCTTGCTTAGGCTGTGGAATGATGATCCTGTTTTGAAGGAGAGATTGTCAGCGTCCAGAAGTCTGAAGCATTGCATTTAAAATATGCCTGTAAACCGTGAAAGTTATGATGATCTTTAATGTAGGACTTATTTGAACTTAAGTATTACATATTTAAAATTGTATTTGTTTTTCTCTTTGCTAAGCCTGCTACCATACTGAGTCCTCGTCCCTTCTGATGGTGTTGCTCACATCTTCCTCTTTGTTAGCAGCATTTCATCTCAGCACACTCTGTCCGTTTTGATTTACTAGTTAAATGAGCAGATCATTTACTGGTTACACTGGTGTGCTGTGACCTGGCCATTCTGTATTTGGAGCACTATGTTGTCTTTTGAATTGAAGGGTCAAAGTTTTTAATGTTGGAGCCAGAACAATTGCCATCTTGCAGCTTATGCAGATTTTCTCATTTGAGAATATGTCACTCTTTCCACAGGCAAATGTACTCATATAGATTTCACTCTAGTGAATTTCTGTTGTAAGAACAAATGCAATGTTTCCATGTAATATAAGTATTGAACATTAGCAGATCAAGGGAAGGTGAGGATTAGTCAACAAAATGTGGACATGCATAACCTTGATTGTTTAAAATTCTTTTATTTTAAAATTCTTTTTTTTTTAAAATACTGTGCCTGTTTAGATCACTAATGCATTTTAATTGTTTCCATCTTTCAAAATATATCTAGCAAGTTTAGGTTTTAGTTGTTGTTACACAAATAAACTGGTATTAGATGCATTGCTTTCTTTCTTTCAAACATGCTTCCAAATTAGTCCTTAATGTGGTTTGAAGATTTTGCCAACATATTCTTCCAGATCGTTCCCTTGTATGAGGGTGGTTGATTACATCTATCTTTTCGTTTACAAATGCCAATATATTCTGAAGAATGCAAACCCTGGGACCATTTGTCATCACACTTTGATTGTAGTTCACTTCATTATTGTATGTAGGAGGAAAAGCAAACAATTAGATGCCTGCAAAGGGGAGGGGGGTGGAACTGGAGTGTCAGGGCATGCTAAACATTCTTATTGCATTGCATACTTTAACCTCCTATTGTTTTCCCATTGCTTTTAACACTTACCTGCCTGGATGTGACAAATATACATATATTGGGAGGGGAATTAAAAAAAAAGACAAACTAACAAACAAAAACCCCAACCAAAAAAAAAACAAACTAAACCAAACCAAACAAAACAAAAAACCAAAAAAAAAACCACCATGAAACCAGAACCCTTTGGCTGAAATGCCTAGATGTCAACATTCCCAAAACAGTCTAAGGGCTACAGTCCTTTAGGACTTAAATTTTGTGGACTAGGTGCCTGACTTTTGGATTCTGAAAAGTTCTTTCAGTTTTCATTTTAATTAGAGCTCAGTTTTCAAAATCTGATTTGCTAGGCATAAGCATCCAGTTTGTAGACTTACTCATGTCCAAGCTGTATTGCGATCAACAATGTAGGCATCCTCCTTCTCTACAGGGCTCTGTTCAGCGGCTATTTAGAGCAGCTTCATTACATCAGCCTTTGTATAAACCATCATGGGGGAGAAAGATTGTTCTCACCAGTTTTGTCTTGCATCTGCTTACCCCACCTCTCCAGTGTTAGATCGCCTGACCGTGATGCAAGAGACTTGGGTTCAGCTCCTCTGCCTGTGAAAACTGAAGCTGGTATTACTCACTGCTCTAGGGGGAGCAGGGTGCCCACTTCAAGCTGTTGTGGGGGACAGCTCACGCTCTCAGCCTTATGTGTTGAACACCTTTCCACAAAAGATTTAAGGGCTGAGAGAGGTGGTGTGCTTGTTAGACTAAGCATGACTGTGGAGGTTTCAATTTAAATGTCTCCTCAGAGCTGAGACTGTGATCCTCACTTCCTGCCTCCCGCCCAAATGCCTCTTCCACTAGGCCAGAGTTTATATATGGCCTTTGATCCTGTGGATCTTTAATTATGCAAAATGTACTGGTCTGAACACGAGGGAATGAACAAATTTACCTTCTACAGTTATTCTGTTGTAGCTCAGCATTTAGGGTAGTCTCCTGGGAGTTGATAAAGGCAGGTTTAAATCCCTTTTGGTAGAGGCAGACAAGGAAACAGTTTCCCTTGCCTTGATGCTATAGCTCAGTTACCTGTTAATTTGTTTATCTGTTAGTTTGCGGTTACAGTCACCATCATTGCTCTTTCAAAAGGAGGAACAAATGGTAATGCATTTAATTCCAGGATGAGGCGGAATGTTGAAAATACCAGGTAGAAAGAGGCATCTTACATGTGCTAAGAATTTGGGTGTCTGATAGTGATGGGGAGGGCTCTCCCTCTCCTTGGCATTTCCTAGTGCTACTCTTCAGGTGGCTGCTTGAGGTTTTGGCTCTTTTTAGGAACCTCAAAGATATTCACCATGTCTGTGAATTAGGCATTTGGGAATCCTGCCTAAGTGTAGATCGCACAAATGAGATAGAGCACTTTATGTAGGTGCAAATAACGTTCAGCATTTCTTAGCATACTCCTTGTGGTTTTAGCCTCAAGGCAGCAGTTTCAGACCCCGAGAGTGTCCCAAGTGTGTGTAAGGGGCACAGTGGAGGGAAAGGGTTGGATATCAGGGAAAGGTTCTTCACCGAGAGGGTGGTCGCGCACTGGAACAGGCTCCCCAGGGTCGTAGTCAAGACACCAAGCCTGTCGGGATTTAAGAAGCGTTTAGACCTTGCTCTCAGTCACATGGTCTGAATTTTTGGGTAGACTTGTGTGGAGGCATGAGTTGGACTCGATGATCCTTGTGTGTCCCTTCCAACTCAGAACATTCTATGATTCTATGATTCTATGACAGGTGTCTGAGACCAGAATAAATACCCATTCCTGCAATAGCAGTGAGAAAAGGTCAAACAAAGCAGACTTAAAAAAGATGAGCGTAGCATCCATGTCAGTAGCTCCATTAGCAGTTTTTCTGTTCTTCAGTTGCATGTCCTGAAACAAGGTGCTTGCTATAGAGTCACAAAAATACACGGCAAAGCAAGTTGAGGTGAACTGTATCATGTCCTTCCTTCTGATGGGCATTTTTTGAAATAATACTTTGACAACACTGTAAAAATGAAGAGCAGCGAATTTAGAATGTGCCCACTAAATAAACCAGAGTGACAATTCCAGAAAAAGTTGCGTTCTGTTAAATCATAGCTGGTGGGGTGTATGTGCTGTGCAGAAGACCCAGGTGGTGTTGAACACTTCTTTGAGTGTTTGTGGGACATTTTTGCAGGCTGATAATGACTACTTCAGTTTCAGGGTTGTTGAGGCTTCAAGACTGATGTCCTCTGCTTAATCTGCTTCAGTTTAAGCAGTGAATGTCCCTTGTTTCAAGAATAATTTTTTTCTGCCAGTGGTCTGTAATTTTGTGTTCCAGTGACTTTGGGAATGGTATTTTCTTAATTGGACCGTGTGGAAATAGGGGATATTGTGGCCATTAAGTGGCTCATTGTTGCAGTCTAAAAATAGTCCCGCTGCTTGTGTGTTAGAATTTAAATGAGAGAGATGCCTGAGACAACAGAAGATGCATAGGCCTAGAGTCCCTGTGCTGCTTCATAGATCAGTCAATGGAACTCAAAACATAAATTTCAGTAGCTTCCTTTGGCTGACACGTAGTGCCAAAGGCACCTGGAGTTCCTAGATATTTGCATGTTTTTAACCAAAACTCTATGGTTAACCAATTTTTAACCAACATTCACTACCTGAAGTGCCTAAATTACCCCTTAAAGGAACATCCACAAGCATGCAAAGATCTGGTAATAACCAGTTCACAGGTTTGAAGCAAAAACTGTACATTTACTCAAGGCCCCAAACCTGACTTTTGCTATGAATGCATCAAGCTGGGGAAGTTCATCTGTGCTAATAACTTATATAGGGCCCGAGATTCTAGGAACGGCATCCACTCACTCACCTTTGATGCAGCACTCATGTGAACTCAGTAGGAAGGCTCCCATTCACATCCATGTTTGTTAGGGAGCCCTTTAATGCGTGAGGAGGCATTTCCCTCATTCAAAGAACATCTGTCAGCCAGGGTGGAATTGTAAACAGGCTTTGGCCTGAGCCCATCTTCCCTGCTCCCGTTGAGCGACAGCTTTTGTTTTTTAAAATGCAAATAAAAGTGGTTTTATTCCAGAAGCTGGCCTAGGGCCTGCCTCCCCACCCATGTCTTTTTTAAAAAAATTATGCTTTTTCAAGTTGTGTAGGCCTAACTAGGGAGGTGAACTGGCCTGAGAATCATGACTTTCTTAGCCTGGAAAGCATTTGCATAAGCTGTCAGTTCTCTGTGCCTGACCCCAGCTTTTGGCAACTCTGTAGTTCCTGACCAAAGAACAGGAATGCTTTGGCAGCTTTTTGGATTTTCCTGATGCTTCTGTTAACTACAGTGCTTCCATCTGTTGTCTTCACAGGCTCATGTGACCTGGAAGGCATAGATTTTCAGTTCTGGTTTGCCTCATTAGGTTTAAAAGGGACAGAAAAAGTTGTACGTTTTTTTTCCTTAATTTTTATTCTAAATAATGTCTCTTAGGTCTGGCTTAATACAGACCTTAATATGATGGGAAAATAACCTAGATTATCCATTTTATGATCCCTTTGTGATTAACTTATTTGGGGAAGATGCATATTAAAGGAACATAGCAAACTTGCACACAAATGAAGCAAACAAGCTGTCTTTCTCTAACAGACCTTTAGACTTAAAGTGAAATAAGTTATTATTTGTTTGCCTTCCAGCATTTATAAATATCTTTTACAGAGTTAAAAACAGAGCTTCAAAGGTGTCTTCTCCATTTTCTTTACCAGGGCTGTTCTAGAGTGCTTTTCTCCCCCTGCCCCCTGCGATATCTGTTGCTCTGATAAACCTCATCATGTCTGTTTTGGCCATGGTTTGTTCTTAGTCATAAATGATTGTGGAGTAAAATCAACATGTACGTATAGGAAGAAGAGTTGAAAAAGAAACACCATGCTTGAAAGAATGACTATCAGTATGGCTGTCAAGCAGTGAGAACTACAGGCTGTGAAATAAGGAGGTGGTGAAAGTCTTATCACTTGGGTCCTTGAATGGCTAATTAGAAAATATGCTAGAAAGAATGATCCTGTTTGGCCAGGAAAATGGCCTGTAAAGTCATTTCTAGCTCTTGTTTCTATCACTGAGCAATCCACAAAGTGAATTCCCGCTTTTAACCATGCATACATAGGCATGCACCAATAGAGCAAAGCACCAGCTAGGCAGGAACAGTGCAGGAATTGTAAGAAATATATTTATTGCATATTGAAAAGACCTAGCATATGGTCACGAGAAGATAGCAAATTGTCATTACTTTTTTAACTGTAGTATGGTTTCTCACTTTGGTGCTGTTATGAGAAAGATAAGAGAGAAAGTGAACTCAGTGGGACCACATAGCTTTTGCAAGGCTGAAGACATCTCATCTGTTTTGTTTCTGCTCCTGCTCTTTCTGGGAAACCACTGTGTTATATGCCTCCTCTATGTCTTAGTTAAAACCAAATAAAATCTTTAAAAATCTGTGTATGGTAACAATATCGGAGACTAGTTAAGAAGTCAAGGATCCAGGTCATCCAGTCTTCATCTTTTGTGAATAGATGTTCCTTTCATGTGAAATATTCAATTGCAGATTTCAGGAACAGGATAAGCTGTGTGCAATTTTATACATCTGGGCAATGTTTTTAATACACAGAATGCTAAGCCTCTGCCTGCATAATGTGAAAATAAAATGCATGGTATGGTTCATAGAAATCAGACTTACTGCTAGCAGACTTCCAGAGCATGCAAGATGTTCTTCTAGAGCACACACTGGGGGTCTGATTTGTGAGAGTTTGACTTTGACATTTTTAGTTGGCCTGTCTTTTCTACATTTGCAATATCAAATCTTTGTACAAGGCCAATGAAATGATAAGTGAAATGAAAAGTAACTTCAAAACTTAATATGTATGCTGTGTTGTTTATGTTCACTTGTCTTTTTCAGTGTTCATGTTCCAAAATTGTTTTATTTATGGGTAGAAAAATCAAAGGATATTATAGCTTATCCTCATGTCTAATGCTAATTAGTCAGTTTTCCTCCCATGAATCTAAATAATCTCTTCTATAAGTTTTAAATTCTTGTAATAAAATCATTCAGAATTTTGTTTGAAATTAATAAAGAGCAAGACAGAAAATCTTAGTGTTCTATAATGCGTGTTTATTTTTCAGAGAATAAAAACTAACCAATACTGAATGGCTTCAACCTACCAGTAGCTATACTGCATAATGTAATGTTGGTGCATACTGGGAAGATCTAACACAAGTTAAATTTTAGGGGACTTTTCAAAAAAATGTTCTAAAGTTAAAATAAATTCTGCTCTGAGAGGGTGTAACTGAAGGAAGATGGACAGATCCTGCTTTCTGCACAGAAGCAATCTATTGAAGCCATTTGGACTATTTGGATTGAAACCTTCACCTGGACTGATCCCAGGGCATTACAGATGTTGTTCTACGGAACATGGAAGAAGTTGTCTTTGCATAAGCGAGAAACTGCAGGACCTGGACATTTTATTGAACAAGGTTAATTTTGAGGAATGTAAATGAGAATCAGTTGCTATAGTATTTTAAGCATCTAATAATTTGCTTCATTCATGGTGATTTTAATTTTAGTTATTTCATGTTCTGCAGTATTTATCATAAAGCTAGTTTATGTTTTTCCCATGAAGTCTATTCAATGCTCAGAGAAAATAACTCTGAAAACACATGTTGTTACATAAGAGCCTGTTTGTGGGAACTTCAGGGAACTTGTGCAGACTTGCTTAATCATCCTCTGGAGAGCAGCAACACTTATTTCCTGTCTGCCTCTATTACTTGATGCTGTGCCTTAAAACGCCACTGCAACCAAGAAGAAAACAATCTCTGAACCAACAGAAAACACTTGAAATGTAAGGAAAAATGGAAGTAACAGCCATGTGAGAGCAACTCAGTGTAAATAAGAAACAAATTCTGGAACATTACACGTTTGATCTCTGTAACATAAAGGTAGAATACTGTGTGGAAGTTTCTCTGTGCTTCAGCAGAGCTCAATGAAAATCCAATGCCAGTTTTGAAATAATTTCCAGATATGTGATTTAATATTTATTTTATTTGGCTCTACAGCAATCATTGTGTTCACATGCCATTAGCTTCTTAAAAATAAGGACAATTTTGTAGCTGTTGAGACAGAAGTTAAACTGTGAAGATGAAATCAGTGTTTATATATACATTAGATGCTCTTTAGATGCAGATATGGAAAATGTTTTTTTTTCTTTTTTCATGGTTCATTCATTAGATAGGTGAACTGCATTATCGGTATTTAGGTAGCATACCATATCCCTTGCGTTCTTTTCAGTAATCTAGCAAAAAGTTCTGGTTGGTGACCCCTGTTGGTACTGTACTGTATAAAATAACCCACAACTTAGAAAATATTTTTTCATAGCACAGGGAAAATTACGTATTCTTTTAAGTGACATTTTCCTTGCTGCATTTGTGGTGTACCTGCAGTTTCTGCTCTGATACCTGAGAAGGTTTTGGTGCTGCTCTGTCCCTTTGTGATTATGATTTCATGACCATATTTCTACAGCAAAGCTATTAATGTTTTTCTTTTTTCTTCATGTTTTTCCTTGTTTCTCTGGAAATAAAAACAGAAAGGTGCAGGAGCAGGGTACAAACCTAAGATTTCTCTTTCATACTAGGCATGTGTCACTCAGCGTTGTAACTTGCAAGTCAGAGTTTTCACAAATGTACTCTTTCTCTGGGTCAGCATATTTGATGAGATTTAGGTAATTCTGATGTTGGGTAGCTGTTGAACAGTATTTTCTGAAGAACAGTTTACAATGGTTCACCTCAAGCCTGCCTCTGTCTTCTTAAAACACTTCTTGTTCCTCTAGACCAAAGTTCTCTAATATTCTGTTTCTAGTTAAGTTGCTGAAGCGGTACTCTGTCCTTCTTCTCGACTCTTCAGAACTTAACCTTGTCTTCTTGAAGTCTTACATCCCCCTGGCTTCTGTGGGGTCACCCACCAGGTTCTTCTGGATGTTTTTTGTGTTCTAGTGTAACCAAAGGCAGTTGGCCTTAGTTTCTTCCTTCACTTAAGCCCTCTGAAATTCTCATGAGACTCTCTTCTTTTTTTATCCTTTTTGTTTCTTACTTCTGCACCTAGCTTTTGAGCAGTCTTATCTACAAACGTGAATTCAAGTGCTGTTTCTACATTGTCACTCGTATTACTTTTACTTCAGACCTCAATTGTTTCTGTCCAGCTTAAAATCTTGATTTACTATTCTGATGTATCAATTCGTGTTCATGACATCTGGAATAGGTTTGAAGCCTTCTGACTGTAAATCCCTCTTCATTCTCTCATGAACTACATCACCGATTCTGTGGGTCAGTCAGGCCCATAGCTGTGGTGTCATTTCAGACAAGACAGGGAGGAGCCTTTGTCTTGGTGCTCATTTTCAAATCTCACCAGTCTGTTTGCATAAGGTTTCTAGGATCTGGCTTTCTGGTCAGCATTAATGTGTAAAACACTTTCTGAGGTGACTGTCGTATTATATCTTCATTGATGCAAGATCCTTTTCTTTGGAAGCAAGAAATGCGATCTTGCTCTGTGTCAATTCACAAAGTGGTGGTAGGACGAAGTGTATCACCATGGAGGTGTTTGGGGACCTCATATCTAAAATTATTCTTGTTCTTATCTTATGCCTCTAGACCTGAGAAGTTCTGTATCCAAGGGGAAAAAGCAGTTGTGTTTGCAGCCAATAGCGAGGGCCGAATCAGGACATCAAAGGAAGATCCTCCTTCCTCCTCTCACCCAAAGATGAAACAAAATTAATTTCTGAGTGCATCTTTTTATGCAGACAGGTCACAAAGCTGCTACTGTTTGGTTGCATTACCTTCCTCAGAAGAAGGAAACAATGGGGAAGAAGATAAAAGAAGAAAAAAAAAAGCTCTGATGTACTACAAGTGATTCCAACAAGACAAAATTAGAGCCAGGAAGAAATAGCGAAGCAGTGAAATGAGAAGAAATCAAATGAGAAATGACAGGAAAGTCTGCCCCTTTTAATTCACAAAGTTCCAGTTTCATATTTCAGTATTTTAAGGGAACCAAGGCAATAAGTATGATTTTTTTTTTTTATAGATCCAAAATAAAAACCCAGCCCAGTTAGGAAATAACTCCTCACCACTGATTATTTCAGGTATCTTTGGAGCTCCCAGACTATATTTGCCAGTGTGCATGTTTCTAGAAAGCAGCGTAGGATGTTCCCTAATTTTGCGGTTCTTTACTGGAATAGGCTTACACTTGCTTATGCAGAAGATCTCAAATACCTGTGAGGCAGGAAGGTCAAGGACAGTGTTTATTTTTTCCTTTCACCAGGTAGTGAACTATTTTATTGAAGTGATGAAAAATGTCTTAGCTTAGGTAGGAGGTGGAGGACAAATTTAGTTCCTTCTGCATTTTGGAGAACAGGCAGAATAACATATTTCAGTATTATTTTGGCTTTTGAAGTAGCACGGTGCTAGCAGCACTAAGGAAGAATTCATCTTGGTGAATCTCCCTGTCCTCCTGAGCTGAAAGAGCTGTTGTTTTATTTGTGGCACCTCTGGAGAAGTGTGAGCCGAGCACAGGAGTGACAGCAGTGCTTCCTCCATGGCCCCTGCAGAGCACTGCCTCCCCTTCAGCTTGATCTGAAGCGATGGTCAGAGCCGGCACTGTCATAGCTGCTGCCTGCTGCCTGTTAGCAGGAAGATGCAGAACTTGTAATTCCGAAATGAAACCTGAGATTTGAGCTGTACCTAAGCAATAATTTTAATAGCTCCACTTTTAGGTGCAGAATGCTAATTGGTTGGTATTGATAGTGCAGTAACCGAACATGCATTGTTGAAGTCTATTGTTGCATCGCTTTGTTTAAATCTGAAGTACATTGCCAGCAGCAGTATGCTGACGGAAAACTGTCACAACAGCGATCACTACAATCTGGGAGTTAAGTTTGACTGAAACATATGTCTTCAATTTTAATAGCTCAGCTTCCCAGATGCCCTAGAGGAGAATATTGCCTGAGAAGGAGCTTTTCATGTAAGAATAATTTGTGTTAAGTAGCTCAGTGATCTGTTTGTTAGGTTAGAGCTGACAGTTTGTTTATATTTCTAAAGGAGTATGATGAATGGAGGAGAAGTTGATGCTAATTAGCCTAAATTGTTCCTAAGAATGCAGAGCACTTTGCCAGTTTCATTGTTTCTGTTTCTTTGCACATTTTCAATAATTGAATGGAGCTCAGACCATTCATCATAATTTTAGGTAAGATGGAAATAAATGAATATAGCACGGGCCAGCCTGTACGATGGAAGACGTCACTATAGAGGTCTATTAGGTAAGACATCAAACTAGGACTAATGCAGCATTTTCTAATCTGTTTGTATAAATATAGCAAATGTGAGTGTTTTCATCTAAGGAATTAATTCTCTCTGTCATGATACTAGTATTAAGGTTTTGTTCTTGAAAACCTGCTTTGGCTTACTAGCATAATGTTTTTATCTTAGACTTTAACTGTTACCTCGAGGTATGGAATTCTGACATGCTTTATGAGAAAATGTACCATTTTTTCAGTATGAATCTAAAAAATCTGCTCTTGGGAGACCAAAAGTGTTGGTCAGGTGTAACTGCAGACCGTGTTAGCAGAAGGGGCTGAAATGAATCAGATATATGGCAAATGTAACAGTGGAGAAGCTTTTAAATATTATTCACTTGACTTTACACCACATGTTGTGTTACCCTTTGTTTTAGGTTTGGGGAACATAACTGCTCAAATTCAAAACATCCTGTCCATGCACAGAAGGATCATTTTGTAAGAATGTATATTTTGTATTTTATTCCTTGATAAATTGAGCCTAGATTTGGGGGGTGGGGACCTGGGATGTTAAGTTTTTAGGCCTTATACAAGACCATTCTTTTTTAATTTATGCACATATAATACCACAGGAAGAGATGGTATAAATTTGTGGACTGTGGAGAATGAGTGAACATTTTTGAATCAGGATCTTTAAAAGGGGTGAAATTTGAGTATGATTAAGTTAGGAAAAAGGCTCGCTTACGGCGGAAGTCAGAGACTCTGTATACATTATAGGCATGTCATGGCTTTTAAAAAGTTATGTTAGACTTCTATACAAATTGTGAAGGAATTTGTATAACCCCAAACAAAATTCTGTGTGGTTCTGAACTCTTGCAAAGTACAAAATAGAATAAAATAAAATAAAAAGGAGTGAAATAATAATAGTAGTTAGTATTCCAGTCAGGAGTGAGTGTTGCTGTAGGGCAGGCTGGTAGTTTACACTGCATGGGTGTTTTGTTGGTCACTAATTTTCTTGGAAGGAAATGATCCCATGGCTTATGCTATCCGCGTTTGCGCATATTTGCCCTATAATTGGCATTTACTAAGGGGACTTTTGGTTTGATGGATGACTGTCAGGGTATAGCCTGCTAGCTTTGATGCGGATTGCTTTTGCATGAGGTTTTTTTACATTAACTCATTAGAAACTCTGGTCTGCTTCAACATGCTCTTTATTTACCTTCTGAAAATGTGAGACTTTTCAGCCTAAGTTCCAAGGGACTTAGTGCAGTTTTATTTGTGTACCATTGTTTTAATTTGGACAGATGAAAAAAGTACATAGCAGAAAAATACTAAACTATCAACCTGTGAATCTTAAAACTTATAAGAGGTTCATCTAATCAGCTTAATTAGTTATCTTTGAACTGCTAAGCCAATAGCAAAGTATCTTTAGTGTATAGCATTAACTTGTGTTCCTAAAGTGTTGTTGTTTTTCTTTTCTTTTTTTTTTTTAAAGGAAAAAAAAAAAAGGCAAGCAAAATCCAGCCCCATAAAAGCAGCAGGTATAGTAATATTTTCACAGCAGGTCGATATTCAATGAACATTCAACAAATCCAGGATTGGTGTCTGAGACATATTAGTGCTTTCTTCAAGGTTGGATTGATTTGGTCTTTTCCTGTAATGTATCTGGGACATAGGACTGTTAATTAGATTAATTAACTATAACGTGATTTATAAGGCAGTTATAATAAAACTATGGTTACCAGTGTATTTAATTCCATTGCCACATTTTGTTTTGACATTTAGAAAAGCATACAAAAGAAATGGAAGTTGTGTGTGCTGATGCTGTCACTTTGTGAAGGTTCCTGTAATAAAACATTTTCTCTACAAATAGCTGTGCAAAGGAGAACCATAACTTGCTACACTGAGCAAAGCTTCTCTTAGGGTGAAGAAATAATTATAACGTGCAGCAGGTTAAATTCTTCCTTTTGGTTCACACAGCTAGAAGGGCATTTGATAGAGAACTTTCTACTTTTTAGTTTCCCATTGTTTACTGCTTTGATTTTTTTTAATAGAGTACTGCATATCATGCATTCACCACCCTTTAAAAAACAAACAAAACAACAACAACAAAAACAAACAAACAAACAAACAAACAAAAAACCCAAACCAACAGAAATGGCAAACGTTTATTTGTAAACTCCTGATTTTTTTATTTTTTTTTTAGTTGATGGATGGACACAGTGTAATATATTACTTCTTACAAGGCATAGGAAATGTAAATGTAGAATAAAAACACCACTGAAATTAAAGGTTGTTTGGGTCTGAAGATTTGCTGTAGATAGTTGACAGAGTAACACAACATGGATCCTTCTTTTCTGCAATGCAAGAAGTTTGTGAAGGATCTGAAATTTATTTGGGTTGATCCCAAAATGAAATGATTAATTCGTTCCCAGTCCTGTAAATTACTTGTGCATGTTTTTAACATGCTTGAACAGATTCTCTGGACCAACTGACATACTCGAGTCTAATCATTTTTTTCAAGGGTTTGCAAGCTCATAGCTCTCTTGCTTGTCCATTCTGGTTGCTGTAATTAGCTGTTGCTGTCTGAAGTCTATTTGAATGTGACTTTTTTGTTAATTACAAGTAATCTTGACTCTGTCATGAGGAACTAATTTCTGTTTCTAGTAGGAAGACTTCTATGAGTATATAAAGAACATATTAACAACGTATAATCCTATTCTTATGAGTTTGTGAATTAAAAGACCTATTAACCTTACTGAACTGGAAAAAAGTTCACTGACAATGTTTGAAATGTTCAGCTCCCTTTTATTTATTTTTCATGGCTTGGTATAGTACCCACAAGATATCAATGCCAGAAGAAAATGAAACTAAGTGACCAAATATTTTGTTTGTTTAATTTTAAAAATTAACTCCATCTTTTACCGTTGCCTAGGGGTAGCAGGGAATAGGGAGCAATAGATTTGGCAGGAGAATATTTACCCATGTTTTAAGCTTTTCATTTCCATCTTGAGAGAGACTTCAAATGCAAACTTGTGTTTGAATGAATAATGTTGTTGTGGTTGTGATGCCGGTATAGACAAGCAAGGTTTATACCATCATCAGACTCAAGCAAGAGAAAACAAATGATCAGTTGCTTATTCCATTCTTGTTTTGTGTAAAAAATCTAACATTTGCTCTCTGCAAATAAGTGCAATAACACAAAAGGAAAAGCTTTTGCTGTTTAAGGAGTTTTATTTTCCCCACAAGAGGACTATCAGTGGTTCTTTACTGAACTTGACCAGCCACAAGTAGCTGGTGATAGTAGTGGTTAGGTATCCCCTTTCTTACACATAATGAATAAACAAATGATGAGGAGGACACGATTTATTTACATTCATTTCTGTGGCTTATTTGACTAAGGAGACTTGTCTAATAATAAATGCAGAGGACTGCAAGTCAGACCTTCTGGATTCTGATGCTAATTCAGCTGCTGCTCTGCTCTGTGGCTGTTTTAGCATTTGTACTGCCAGTTAGAATGGGACATTGGATAAGGGTGGGAGAGGGAAAAAAAAGATTTTCAGAAGGGCCATACAGTATGACAACTGGTCTATTTCTATCCTAAAACATTTCTCAAGGTCCATCTAAAAGATCAGGGAACTTTTAAAAGGTATGGCCCATAATTTGTCTGGTAGACAAGTTTCTTGTGGTTGATCACATTGTCCTTTAGTGAACACTGTCCTTTAATGAACTAACAGTAATTTTTGAAAGCTGAGAAACTGTACTGTACATCTTACTCTCTACCTACCATCTCTTCTCTTCTACTTCTGTCTCCACATGCGTTCTGCTGGATGCTAGATTTTTTTCAGCTCCCTGCTCCCTCATCTTTTCTTCTTTTCTCTGCAGGGACCAATGTAGTGAGTGATTCATACAGGCAAGTGAGGGAAAATGGAGCTGGACTTTTTGCAGTGATCAGCTGAGTATGGGCTTGAGAAACCTTTAGTAGCAGCTGTAGTTGCAGTGCCCCAGAGCAATGCGTGACACCACGAGACCTCTTTGTATATTGAAGCATTAGCAGTTTTGAGGTGTCTCCATCAGCCTTGCTAAAGCTTAGAACTTGATCATTTATGTTCCTGAAATCTCAAGCTATGTCCGTTCCTTCAGCCTTTTGCATTACATTCCTATGTATGTCCACACCTGTGACTTACTTGAAGAACAAGAAGGCTGATTAATTATATCACAGAAGGGTGAGTTTTTAAAAGTCACTGCTGTCCTGGCTAGTTAGTATGCCATGTGTTGAGTCAGACCTAAAACTGGAGGATCAGGGCTGTTTCAGGCAAAACAGTTTCATACCTGTGGTATAGAAAGGGGAAAATGCGTGAAATGCACATCCCAGTCAATGAGCTATTTTCCCTGCTTTAAGTTTTCCCTGAATCTTTTGACTCCCTGCAAAAGGTATCAAAGGGCGTGATCCCACATAAGTGAGGACCACAAATCCCACTGGGCACCACAGGTTTGAAATGAATTGGGATCTTCATCAAATACAGCCTGGTACACACTGAGGTACAGAGAAGAGGACTTCTGCCATCTATTTCCTTGTTGGGGAGTCATTGACAGGCTTAGCAACACTAACTGCTCACTCAAGAGATTTCTTCTGCCCCCCACTGTCTTGAACAAGAACCTCATCCATAGCTGAAGTCAGGTGGGTGATTCTGCAGCTCACTCTTTCTTCAAATATCTGACACACTATTTGCTCTATAACCGACTGACAAAGATGGGCCCATATCCACAAAGTAAGCTGGTACTATGCTCTGGCATCAGGATCCACATTTTTGAATCAGGTACTTTTATTCCCAATAAACAGAACAGAGAACACTCTAGGTGAAAATGCAGAGGATGAGATTTATATCTTTTGCTCCTATTGAGGAATGAGGCACCCCCTAATTCTGTGGAACAGCTTCAAACAGCTTGTCTGTGGCCAGAGAAGATAAATACTGAAGAGTATGGCTTTCAGCCTCATAACTGAGGAACACTGATGTTGGCAAGGGTCATGGATTCCAGTTCCTGTTTTAATGGGTGTTTGTTATAACATGTATCAAAAATGCTGAAACTACTGGATCTGGAAATGAATTCCACACCTTTTTGCTTTTGGAGAAGTGCCTCAAGCATTAGCAGTCTTGAGGACCTACTCTCTCTTTGCTCTAATAGTCTTTGCCTAAAAGGTTTTAAGCTGAAGAGTTGTGGTAATAGAGGATGTTAGAGCATCATATTTAGAGGATGCAGCAGAGAAACAGACTTCATCTGCCCACGAAGCCTGCAACATATTAAAGTGTAGATTCTAATGTGTCATGTCAGATGTTTCAGGCAGAAAGTATGAAGCATTTCTGAGAATCTAAGTTTTTACTTCTCTTGCCCATATCCTCCTTAGCTGGGACCAGAGACTCCCCTAAAAGTCACTGAAGTGAATAGTATTTGAGTATTCCAAAGGGGCAGGCCTCCTAAATGCTTCTTGGGGATCTGAATGTGAATTGCTGTGTAAGCCTAGCTCTCAAACCATTGTGCCAGTGATCCCATGTCAAAGGTTTTCTAAAATCTCTGGTGTTCAGGTAACCTGGTAAACTGTGAATGAAAAATATTAAACCTACCCATTGGTACATGTATGTGTGAAAATTCAGCTTAGAAATTTACACAGATATTGCTAAATCTACTGCTACATGGCAGTAGTTAAGGAAAGACTTTCAAAAATAATTTTAAAAAATGCTAAAAATGGATTTTTAAAAAGTCCATATGTTTCACAAGTTTGGTTGAGGTGAAAGGAATCCAGTGTGCCTGTCAAGCTTTGAAAACTGATTGAAAAGAAAAAATTGGGGTGCAGATTTGAATTTGATGCAAAATCACCCAGTACACATGAACTCAGCCAGAGTTGGCCATACTAGCTCCACCTCCTCTCCACTGTAAACAAATATATTACCGAGTCTACATCTGTGCATGTGCTATGCTACCCCATGCTACCCCATGCTATGCTACCCCAATGCAAACCCCATGTTCCAGTGTCTGTTCCAGACATAGGCATGAAAAATACTGGCTTTAGGAGGAAAGTTACAGTTAAAACTAAGCACTTTGTTGTTGTGGAATTAGAAAGACAAAAAGAAACATCATTGCTATGCAGCTGTTTATAGCATGGCAACAAACATCCTTTTGTTTATTCAGGAACTATACAGGAAATCTTTGTCTTTGCTGCCTTTGCTTGTCAGGCACACAGAAGCTATGTTTAAGCTCGTAGACCTGGAAGCATTTCCAACCTCTGGGGTCTGGGCATGTCCGACTCTGACCTCATCTCATATTGCAGCAAAACTCAAGCTCAAACTAAGCCTTCTGCCTCACCCTGCAGCCACGTATCCCAACAGTGGTCTGAGACCCAGCTTTCCACTAGTTCCTTTCTCCTTCCTGCTGTCCCCCCAGGTGCTATTGATTGATGGGAGAGAAACCTGAGTATGAGGCCAGATGGGAGCCAGACCATGCAATGGCTGATCAGCCTGATCTGGGTGATCAGGAGACCAAGGTACCCTGTAACATAGAATGTTCCCTAATAGGTGCCCGCTACGTTAGCCTACATGCAGCCAGAAAGTGACTTACGAGCAGGAGTAACTTCTCTACCTGTAATCTAAGCAGGTAGAGGAAGTTACTTATGATTTAGTGTGTATTTATCAAAAAGCATGTGATCATATACTTGAAGGCTTTGGAAATGACTTCTCGTTAAGTGGTGAACAGCGTTGATTTTTTATACAGAGGAGAATCAATAAAGATATATGCAATGGTACATATTCATACAGTTCATAGTAAACTGTTACAGGTTATACAGAGGCATTTGTTACATATTAATATCCTAGGATTACAGGCTAAATCTTTTCTTATAGATGGAGAAAACGTTAAAGGAGAAGCCCTTTGGTTGTAGAAGATTGTAGCCATTTTCCCCAAACCAAGCCAGTGAAAAGAACTGCATTTGTAGAAAAGAATACTTTCTCCAGTGGAAATTACTGTAGGTTACACCCGATTGGGAGACGGTAGTATGAATAAACGGTATGAAATCTGATTAAAAACAGTTAATGTTACATACATACATAGCGAAATCATAAAGATGGAAGAATTTTAGTAATCTGAGGAAGAGTAATTTCTAGCAGGTTTCTAATGTGCTTATTTAAAATGTTAAGTTATGGTAACTAGTATTTACCACTGTTAGAAAGCTGTGGAGATTTTCATATGGCTGTATTCATAAGTGAAAAATGGAAAATTGTGTGGGTTAAAAAATAACGTGAACACTTTCAAATTTGGGACCAGACAAAAGAAAAAAGTTACCCATTTGAAATCCAGAGAACTTTACAATGCTGCAAGTAAGTAAAAGCAGATGTTGTAAAGTTTAGAAAATCAAGACATTATTTTCCTGTTTCCACTGAATATTTCTAAACACATTATAAATAAGCTTTGAAGTAATACAAAATACTGTGTTTGTTTTGCTGATAGCATCTTTTTATAAAAAACTTTATCAATGCTTGTTTAGTTATAGACTAAATGATATCTCTGTGGTTAAACTGGCTGTATCTCTTGAAAATACAATGCTAAAGTACTTGCAGTGTCTGAGCCTTTCAAAAGCCTATCTGATCTTTTGAGTTTAATTTTAAACAGATTAAATATTGTCTGTTTACAGAATGTAAAAATTAAAGTAAAATCTTTTGCAAGTTCCTCAAAATAATACGATTTTCTTTTGTTGCTCTAAAATGTCGTTTTAAATCAGTAAACTATTATAAAACATTTACTTATCTAAAGCCAGTAAAACAGTCATTTTGGGTGTCTGGCTCATTGTTTCTAGGCGTATGCTTTACTTTCAATAAATATTCAGAGACTTTAATAAGCAAATAAATTGGTCTTAATCTATATTTGTCTGTGATTCTAACAGGGACCTACTAAGGGTCACATGCATTAAATCTTTTACGCGGTTCTATTAAAAAAATGACCACTGAGTAACAAATCTGCCGAGTTGCAAAGTCTGTGTCTGTTAGATGAAGCAGAGTGTTTCCAAGTGGCAGTCATTTATTTGTGTGTGTGTGTGTGTGTATCAAAACATCATGGGGATTAAAGGCAGACTGCGATAGCAGCTTAATTGAATCATGTCCAATAAGTAGCTAGTTTTAGTTTGAAAATCAGTCCTAAATGACAATATTGTCATTCTTCAGTTAGTGAGTCCTGAGGAGACTGTCTGTTGAGAATGACAAAGGAATAAGCAATCTTGACACTTGTCACACTATGTAAATATTGATCATACTATATTAATAATCCTTCACACGCAGTGAATTCTCTTCTTACAGCACTAGGTCCTGTGTTTGAGAAGGGAAGAGGAGGACATGTTTTCCCAGACTTTGCCATTTCCAGCACAAATTTCCTGGTGGGCAGGTACATAAACTGCAGCCAGCTGTTTTTGACTGGCTCATCATGTCATAGACAGAGAATAGACTTCACCTTCTTTGCTTATCTGCGTGATTAGACTACTGTCAGAAACTATGATCTTACAAGATCTCTTACAAGATTTTGGGTCTGAGATTTGAATGTACTGACTGAAGTGAATGAGAATTTTGGCTGACCTCTGCAAAATTTTCATGCACATAGACTCATTTGCATACCTAAATGACATAGAAGCAAGCATCTGTGTTCGCTGGTAGTATATTACAAGAGCATGTATGCAGGTGGAGATAGCATATGCAACATGCAAGCAAATTAATCTCAGGTGATTTTAGACACCTGTATTTGTGTTAGTCATTCTGGGCTCTGTCTACATGCCTTAGGTACAAGTAAGTCTCTGTAGGGTACACTTCATCTGACTTGTGTTAGATGGTTTTTTTAGGGTGAGTCAAACCGTGCAAAACAGTGCTTGTTTCTCTGTTTGACTACACAGGGAGTCTAATCAATTAGCTCACAAATAGACATCTGTGTTGGTTCAGAGGAACTTCCTTACATGAATCCGTACTTTGAAAAACTAGCTTCCTCTATCTATCTTCTACTTTTCTGAATTCCTATGGTTTTTAAGTAGGGAAATACTACTCTTTGTTAACTTATTCCATCTGTAAGTTACTTGAACATAAATTGTCATAGCAGAAGTTTATAGTATAGTAGTACATGCAGATTTGGGACACTAGGCTTAGGATTTGAGACAGCTCACTTCCCTGAAAATAGTGCAACTATATATGGACCTTTTTTGCTGCCAGAACTAACCATGTTTTGATATCTAATCAGCTCTTAATTACCTAGGGTAAGGACTGAAATAACCCCAGTGCGAAGCCACAGGAAGTAGGCAAATTAAGCCATAGGAGCGTACAATGAGGGCTCAGTGGAGCAATGAAAGAAAATTTTGGTGACCATGACAGTGGGTGTAAAGGCAGATGGCCTAGAGATGAGGCAGAGGTCTGCACTGGTGCGGCTCTTCTGGATTAAGGCTGCCTCTGGACTTAAACTGACTCAGACCTAAGTTAGTTTGGGATTGGTGCAGCCCTGCTTCTATGAAACAGCTCCCAGATGAGAGGCTATTGACTATGCTATGCACTTCATGCACAATTCTGCATATATTGCAATAGTGAGAATGCAGTGATGGAACATCAAAAAAGCAAAAAAAAATTGTATTTCTTTTTCTTTCATTCATGTAATTATCCCATGCACATTCCTGTAACTGACAGTATACCTGAAATCTCTTTTCCTTTGTCAGGACAACTGTGATGCGTCTGCATGCTGCATTTTACCATACTTTACAATATTTCTTGATTCAATTACATACTTTTCTAAAGCCAGATATTCGCCAACCTGCAAGCAGCAGGACCTTTCAATCAAAGCATCACCAGCACTCCACTACTGACCTAGTCGTAGTTCTGTAATTTCTATTTCCATTTCCTCCTTGACCCCTGCAATAAGACAGCATTCCAGGTAGGTCAAACCATGGCAAGTGGTTTTCCTGAACTGGTTACTGAAATTGTAAGCTCCTGCTGTCCCTGTTTCCCATATGTCTGTAGGCTATTTAGCACTAGGACCCCTAGGTTTTGTTTTTGTTTGTTTGACTTTTTACTGTAGTGTGTAGGTACTAGCATAATGAAAATAGTACAAGTACACAATTGGACTGAGGACTTGAATGAAGCAGCTTGTATCGCATATGCCAACTTTCAGTGATCAAAAGGTAATTTAATTTGGCCTTCCAAGAAACTAAATTTTGGATTTAAAGACATAATGATTAAAAAAGGTTGGGATGAAAGGAAGAGTGTTCATAATATTTATGAAAACCACGTACTGCTAGGAAAATCTCCTTCATCACTGTATTGTAAATGATTTTTTTGAAACTGGAAAAATTGTATAAGCAGTTTTGTAGTAATTTTTAATGAATAAATTTTATTAGCATTCTTTGTCTCTCCTTGCATGAATTAGTTCATTGCATGGTTTACTTTTGTTTTCAGAAAAGAAGTCCAGAATTCACTTAAATGAAAAAAGACATAGTAGACATGTATGGTATTAATAGGCCTTTTCTCACCTTTAATATTCACAAAGGAATGTGTGGGCCCAGAGTCATTGATGGTTTTACAGGATGTTTCAGATATATTTATATACACATATAGTGTTATTGCATAATCGTTCATTTTAATAATAAAATATTTTGGGGTTGTTTTAAGAGCATTGTTACTACGTTCGGGAGGTAGGCTTATTAAGTTGCAGTGGTAACAATAATCAGACTAAGTTCTGTAATCTGTGCTGTTGCAGAAGCACATCAGCAGATTTTTTTTCCTTTTTCTTGTAGGTTATAGTAGATATTCTCAGCTTCGTCTATATATCCCATATATATTAACGTTTGCACAGGAGCTGAAATAAGCAATGATGTAACATAATTCATATTGGTCTTCAGAAGTATGTAATTTGTTTTCAGCATAACCTACATTTCTTCACACTGTACCACATCCTTCAGTACGCAATGGTATAAAACAATGTGATGCATTAGCTTTTTCTGCAGCAGGACTCGCTTCTCACTGCTTTCCTTGGAAGCATTTGCCTAGCATTCTGGACTATTCTGGCTTTACCCTTCCATTTTTTGTGTTAATTTCAACTTTTGCCTTCAGGAAGGACATCTCTGAAAAGCTTCCCATAAAGAAGACTTTGCCAGAACTTTTGAAAAGCAAAGAACTCTGTGTTAGTGGTATGAACTGCATCTAGACGTAGTGATGTGTTTTTCATTACCAAAAATCTGGGCCTCACTAAATGACAGGGTAAATTCATTAAGAATATACAGTAATTATCCATGCTTTCTTTCTTTGACTGATAAAAGTGAAAAGGTGAATTACTGCTCCTAGCTTAGAACATCACCACTTAATACTTTATTTTCCATATCTATTCATGTGATGTTTACCTTCCTTACTCATGATGTATTTTTCTTTTTCAATTTTGAATATTATATCACTGGGTCCTGTCTTGCCATACGCTTACAAACTGATTTCAAGTGTCATAGAAAGGGTTTTTGTTTCTTGTAATGACAATGGGCCGTTCTTGCACACATTTTTCAGATTGCTAGCAGAGTATTTTATTACTTTGGGAAGACAGGGAGTGGAAAGTTTTAAGACATGCAAGTATTAACAGGCAGCAGGATGTGCAAAAGGGATGGATGTGTGAGGAGAAAGATGATGATCCTTGTGGGTCCCTTCCAACTCAGGATATTCTATGATTCTATGACTCTAATGACAGAAACAAAAGCAAGGTAATTTGTTTTGAAGCGTAGGGGGAACTTTTTCTCAAAAGGACAAAGATAATTAAGTTCTGCTACTAACCAATGAAGAAGGAGATGGACATTATTCAGAGTTGGATTAAGACATTTTTTGTTTGTTTATCAAAGAGGATCTTGAAGACATCTGCAGTTGCTGGGCAGGAATATGTGAAAACAGAGTCAATCCCACTTTGTAAGCTATTTTCCATTTTAATGTCTTCCATTTTATAAATGATATAAGCTGAGACCTCATCTAGTACCTCTCTCAACAGTATCTCTCTCAAATCCTTGGAGACTCTCTCAAGTCCTGTGTTTGGAGCACCGTAAGAATAGCTTACAGAACAAGCATACAGTGTGAACACTGCTACTGCTTTGCTTCTACATTTAGATGTAATTAATTATGCCTTCCTGATCAAAGTCCTAAGAAGTCATGTCCTGGAGATCTAGTTATGAAGTAACTTCACGTGTAGTTCGTCAGTCCATAATAGTGGTGCTTTCATACTTTCCTGTTTCTGTTCCTTTTTTCCCCTTAAGGCAGAACAAGATAATGTAGCATTCCTTTTGCATATGTATTTCTTATTTGTCACATGTGAGAAGAATCTTATAAATTATAAAGTAACTCCATAATCTTTTAAGCCATGAATGAAAAATTATGGCAAAGCCAAGACTGCACTTCTAGGTAGATTGTCTGAATTAAAAAAACAAACCAACCCACAGCAGAAGGATCCCTAAGGTAGGAAGCTTTTAGATACAGTACAGTTCCAACATTTCCAAATATATATGGATATTCTGTTCTGCCTACGCCTTTGTATACTCAGCTGCACACTTTAGTTTCCTCACAGTAGTCAAATTTGTCACCAGTCCTGAAATTAGATTTTCCAAATTGTGTTATATGTTCAGCTGCCTCCTAAAATTGAGCCAGGCCAGGAGCCAGGGCTCCAGGTATGTTTGCATGTGCTGCTTGGTGCTGATGTTCTTGTTGTTCATTGAAGGGAAACTTCCAGCTGTAACTGCATTACCATATTGATGCCATAGCATTTTATCGCAACCTACAGCAGCAGCATATGGTTTTATTTGTATAGATAGATAAAATGGTCTTAGGACTGTAACATTAAATCAGACTAGTTAGGGTCTTTGAGGAAGAGACAGACTTTGGTGTCTCCAAGGCTGTTCTAATTTATTCACTTCCCAGGAAGACAGTAGTTCATGCGGAGACCCACATTTCTCATTGTCGGCTATTGGAGAGGACTGATCTCATGATCCTTTTTTTTATATATATGATTTCCCCATATATTTTGCTGAGTATTTATGATATAGAAAAGAGGATTGAAAAACTATGCATTTGACATAGAAGATGATATTTGATATTTGCGTGGCTTAGTTTGCCAGTTATGGAAGAGCATGGTGGTAGGGTTTTTCTGTTTTTCTTTGTTTGTTTGTTTTGTTTTTTTTTGGTTTTGTTTGTTTTGCTTGTTTTTTGTTTTGTTTTTGTTGTTTTTTGTTTGTTTGTTTGTTTTGTTTTTAGTAGAACCCCTGTCCTACTTGCTTTCTCAGTGCAAGGATGCACAATGTAGATTTTTTTGTGAACTAAGGAGTAACTTTTTTCTAGGATTTTTCTTGTTTGGTTTACTGGTAGCACATTGCTGGTTTGCTCTACAATTTATCTCTAACTACACTGACTAAAGGACCAATGTTCATTCTTTGTTGCCAAAGCTTTTATATATGCCACATGTGCAGTGGTGATACCAATGTGACAAATTGCAGAGTCATCTGATAAATTGTATTTACATCCACCTTTGACCACCTCACCTGCTTTCTGCCACTAATCTGTCTCCACTGGGATTTATTCAACATTCCAAACCTTGGAGCAGCTTCAAACATCTGCTAATTTAAAAAAAAAAAAAAAATCAACCTGCCAAAGAAAAATTTCCTGCCTTTCTCCCAGCCAACGAAGTACTCTCTGCCTCCAAAAAATACACTGGCCTATGTAAAAAAAATGGACAATAATCAGTTATACACCCATCTCAAAGCTTAGTACTTTGTAAGCCTTCACATTTTTGGACACTTCTGTCTTTGGTAAGATACACTGTCTGGGTCTGTCCTGAGATACTCAACTTTAAATTTGGATGTTTTTATTTATAAAATTCTGTTGCAAGGCAGTTGATTTTAGTCCACATGTGCAAAGGTAGCCTGTGTGCACACTGCTGTCAGTAGAAGCAGTGCTGGGCTACTGAATAGTTGAAAAAAAGTCTTCACTTATGGTACAGGTATTTTTGCTGGAAGCTCTGGCCTGTGTTTACTTCCAGTACTTTGTGTCATAATTATATTGGTGTCCATTATTAATAATTCTGAAAGACTTTATGACTATTCAGTCTTTGGAAGACTGTAACTTAATTCTAGCAGGGCATTGTATTGGCAGCATTTGTATTTAAGCTTTGATGGTTTCACATGCTTAATCATAGACCTATATTTAGACTTGACATTAGGCATTTACTTCAAAACTACCCTCTGAATCAAGGTGTCAGCTGATTTTTGAACAACCTTCTCGACCTAAGTCACAGGCCATTAAGTCCCTGTTAATGGCAGATCTTAAGAGAAGCATGAGACAAGTGGCTTCACAAAGCAGTTAGATATTTGCAGCTGCACTTTATGAACTGCTTGGTTAATGCTACTGAGGAGAACAGCTGAATAGGGGACTTCTAATATGAAAAAATTAGAGCACCAGTAAATATGTGCAATGGTTTGGGACAGCAGCCCGACATCTGTGGTATGAAGAGTTGGCCAGGGAATATGCTGCAACAGGCTGTGCTTTATAATCTACAGTATTCTTGGCTCCAGCATCTTATTCAACAGTAAAAATTAATGTGCAATATAACGTTTGATAGTCACCATTATTGTGAAAATACGATCACATGTGGAAGTATTTCATAACCCTCTGCAAACATATCTTTGCTTTTAAAAGTATACTTATGCACTGGTTTAAAATATTTCTTATTGTCTAACAGAGAATGTACTTCTGAATTTTTTTCTCAAAAATGTTCACCCTGCCTCTTCAAACAGACACTTGAAGAGATCACTATTTTTGTGACTCAACCAAAGTGTGTGAAATCTCTTGTGCTGTATCAAGCTGTTAAACAGGCCCCTTGCCAGATGAGTACATTCTTTTTAAAATTGTTGGAGATACTGGGACATACAGAGAAGTAAACAAGAATAAGCCACTTTAATTAATGGTAGAAATACTCAACACACATTTGCCAAGTAGTCACTGGAGGGAGAACACGTTTTTTCCACAATAAAATGTAGTTACTGTGAAAAATGCCAGACCAATAAAATTAGAAACTGATGTTTTCTAATTGATTTGTGAGAGTATACTGAGAAGCACTAGAAATTATTCATTATTGCTGCTAAACACATATCAAATTATAACTGAGACCACCAATAAATACCAGCAGTGCTTTTAAAATTGATATTTACATTGTGCTTTTACAATTAGTGTGTGTACACGACAATGCAAATACTGTTGTGGCAAGAGGAAGACTCATCAGTAAGACTTTGGAAATCTGATTTTATTTTTTTATTTATTAAGTATAGGCCTCTGATGAAATTCCTGTTTGTTTTAATGTAATAAATTACGCTTAAGATGAATAGGGTCTTGCACAGGTGAATGTGGCAAACACTGAAATAAATCAATCATTTAATTTCTCTTTCCTTAAAAAGAAGGGGAGTATGGAGGCAGGGAGTGGAGGAAGTAGAAGAAAATAATGATATGAACTGAAATCAAATGTTTGCAGATGAAACAGGAACTAAGTACATTATTTTTTTTTTTCACTTCTGTTGGTGTAAAATCCCCTGGGATTTAAATATTTTTTAAATCTATTTTTGTCAAGGATCAAATTTTCCTAATGATAACACGAGGGAGTAATTGGCATATGTAAAGAATCACTTCTGTGAGTAGAAAACATATTTATTTATCTTTTCAGCATTTGTCAATGTGCTTTGTGTTTCTCTGAAACTGTTCTCTAATCCTTGCTCTGCTTCTTGTATTAAGTAAAAAAAAAAAAAATCTAGGAAGTCAGCAAGGAAAAGATATTCTGAATTATTTTAAGTTGCTAGGTATTTTGGATATAAGGTTTAACTTTGGGTTGTTAGTATATATGCACATATATATGTCTCTATGTCCACAAATACGTACATATATGCAAACATCCAAAAGTTAAGCATTACATATGTATATTGCACGACATTATATAGGGATATGGTGCTTTATAGCAGTGCCAGAATTTTTAAGTATTGTGTTTCCCTATTTAATGTACATTCTGGAAACAGAAAAGATATTTCTGCAGTGATTTTGTAGTGTCTAGAGATCAGTTGCTGGGATGTGTTTTTTGTTGTTGTTGTTGTTTTTCCTTTTAGGTTTAATGTAATATTTCTGCTGTTCCTGGAAATCGGGGGAAACACTTAGCTGTTTACTTAATAGTGCTTTGAACCTGCCATGTGGCAGCAGAAGCAAGGAAATTTCACATTCTGCGCTCTGCTGTCAGCTTTAAAAACACATCAACAAGTATAGGGTATCAAATTCACACGTCTGTTTTTCCATGGCAAATAAGGGTTACTCAGAATGTAGTAGTAAAGGAAAAACAGGGTGGTCAAAACAGTTTTGAAAAGAAACTACTTTTAGTATTGACTTTTTTGCAAATAATTGTTTTAATTGTCTCTTCCTTTGTTATTATGTGTTAAAGTAATCTAAGTTATTTGATAGAAGATATCCTAAAATCTTCTGAGCTCTCTCACAGCTAATATGAGTGGAACTCTTCTATAGGATATTGACCACTTCATCCATCTTGATTGACTGTAATGTAGTTGAGAGTGTCACTCAGTGCACCATCACCATCAGTGTTGTGTGTCTGGGATGTGCACATGTTTAGCGCTCTCTCATTTGTCTTTTAGCACCACCTTGATTTATTTTGGATCGTTTGCTTCTCAGCAGTTTTCCTAACTGGGTCTGCCCTTCACTTTCTATCAATATGGTTGGCAAAGTTGTGGCATAACCTGTGAGATGATTTGCACGCTCTGGCAATCTTCCTGTGAAGCTAGCTAGCTAACTTTATACATGCTACGGCTCTGCTCAGCTGAAGCTTGATGTTAAATAGTGATAGTAAATTTAGATCTCTGCATTACAGTTAATTTAGATCTCTATATTACAGTACTCTATGTTAGAGTTACTTGTAGGTTCTTGTGTATTTCTGTTTGGTATTTTCTATTTCTTCTGTGAGAAATGGCTTTCTTCACTAGGAGCTGCTGATCCACATACCCACTCCTTAGCCCTAATCCCCGCCAAAAAAAAGTGAAAAAGGACGGACAGGAAAAGTGCAACAGGGCTAGCAACAAATAGGAAAGAGGGAATGAGAATGGAAGAGAAAAAAGATAAAACCTGAGTTTCTTTGAATTATTTATTCATTTTGATTACAGATTGATCCAGCCTCCATTGAAATTAATGCATGTCTGTTAGAATTACAGCTACTGGAATTGGATTCAATTGACACTTGCTAAACTGCACTTATTTTCACATAACTTCAATATTTTTTAATACCTTCAATGTCTTTTGGAATGAAGAGCTGTAAAAGAATTTTGTTCATAAATGTTGAATTAAGTAGTTGGGATACCGTCAATTTTAGTATAGAATTTTCAACAAATGTCAAACTTTTCACTGACTTTAAATTATTACAGTGTATTTGAAAAATAATATACTTCTTGCTGTTTTTGTTTACCATATTGTTGATATTTTTCTCAAGTAGCAAATGCGAAAGGGTCCAGCTGTGTTTTTCTATAGTCTCCTTTGGTCGCAATGTTTAAATGCCATAGTACTAGGGTTAGAAAAACTGTGCAAAAGTCTTTACACACATTCCATGTTCCATTACATGTTTGTGGAAACAGAACATTCTGACTGTAGGTTTTGGAAAAGCTTGGTTTTGAATGTATAAATTAAGGGCCATAACTGGAGCGTCCTCCTTTATTAAGTCTGTTAATAAACATATATTTCTTAATTCCATTCCACAGCATGATGATTATTTTGCCTTGAATTTCAATTGGTGTTTAAAAAAAAAAAAAAAGCATCAAAAATATTTCTTTAATAAAATATATTGTGGCTCTGGAAGAAGAGAATATAGGTGTTTTGACAACGAAATGTGTGGCATTTCCTGTTGGTTGAAATTTTGGTTTGCTTACTAAGTTAATATTTAATGTTATCATTGGCAAGGCAAACTTCTGTAGGAAAATATCAGTGCGAATTTTACTAGTGAGATGGGAGTACAGGCCATAAAAATTCTCAGTTTCCCTTTTAAAAACTTAATCCATTTGTCCAACAGGAATGAATACAGAAGGACTAGAGGTTTTGAACTTCCCTCACATCTGGGTATAGCAGTGTATTTTGACTCCAAGCACAATAAAACAATCGTACTTGCTGGTGGTATATGACATAATGACCCAAATATGTTTTTAAAAAATCATTTATTGCTGTACATAAACAGCTAAGTTAGCACAAGGGATGATAAAATAACATTGGTAATTCTTCCTTTAGCTGGGAACCATTGGTGGCCCATTAGGATTCCAGATGTAGCCATGTGTGCTTTTCCATTTGTTTTCTAATGTCTAGTGCTTGGACCCTTGGTACCTTGGCTGTGGTTGTCAAACGTGTTGGCTTTTCAGCTTGAGGTCTTCCTGGAGAAACACACTGGCCTAGCTAATAGCTATAAAGCAGCTTATTGTCTTGGGCCTAGTTTGTTGGGACTAGCCAGAGTGAGGGCAGCTTCCTGTCAAAGGTCAAACACCGGCTTGACCCAGTTTTCTATAGAAAACATTTGCAACTGGACCTCAAAATCTAGGCATTAAAATATAAGTAAGTAACAAGATGTTTTAAAACATTTTTTAAGAGACAACAATCTGTGACAGCTTGTATCTACTAAGAGTGTATTGGATTGCATTCAAGTATTCAAGTATTATATGTGGAAAACATTTTCTAATTTCTTTTACAGGCGTTAACTTAAAGTACTAAAATGGAATAATGCAAGAGGAAAAAAATGCTAGAGAAAGTACCAGTGATACTCAAATAAATCCTTCGCTTTGTTTTGTATGAGTTAGAAGTCACAGCTGTCTTTAGCTATTGATATTCTCATGATGCTGTTGATTTAAGACAAAACACTTAGCACAGCAGACTTACATTAAGCAAAGGCATGATAAGAACAGAACTGCTGTTAAATTAGGGTCGGTGTGTTGGTACTTGTTTATATAGGGCCAGACTGTCAAAATTGTTGACTTGCCTAGTCCAGCTGAGTTCCCTAGGACTACTTATGTGAGTAGCTCGCATCTACGAGTAATTGTTTGTCATTCTGGTCCTACACAGTTTCAGGGAGAATATCTGCATAAGCACTGTTCAGTGTCATTACAGCCTACAGTGATATGAATGCTTCTGTTGAAACAAATTCAGTGGCCATGTAAAATGTATATTTTGGAAAATGTAGATTTTTTTTTAAAAATCCTTTATTATACGTGTGTGTTTGAATAGAACTGAGACCAAAACAAAGCAGATTGGACAACCATGAACTGTTTATAAGTGTCCACATCCTCACTTTTGCATGTGTATATATTTTATATAATTACCTACCAGTATAATATAAATTCATCTGAATTTACTATTTTTAAAGACCAATAACATGATAGAACTTTATTAATTAAGGTCCTTTGCATCATCTGTATTAACTGTGTTTACTGACATTAAAAACATCCAGATTTTCTTAGCTTTACATCCATGGGCTTTAAATACCCATGGGAGCATTTCGGAAACGTAAATAGGTTTAAACATAAGCTAGTCTCAAGCTTTCCATTACAATTAAATTAAGCAATGTAGATTCAATAATAAATTTAGGTGTTTAGCCCTACCACCCTGTGTAAATACAGAACACACAAACAGGAATAAACAGGATTCATCATTCAAGAAGCAAAGAACAAAATTGTAACCAGAGACCAGCTGTATCCATACATCTGAGGAAGTGCTGGTGGCAACTGGTTTAGCTCCTGCTTGTGACAGTCCAGACTTATATTATTTTTAAAGCCAGAGAGTGGACCACTGGTGAGAAGATTTTGGCATGAGTAGTCCAGCTGAAGTCACAAAGACCAGTTGTGTTTCTTCCTGTCTTCTGGAAGATCATTTTGAGAGGGTTTGGACCCACATTAAGCAAGGCATATTCTCCAGCCACGAGGCTGTGAGCCTGAAAGGGTGAGGACCCTCCCTGTTCCCCGGCAAAGCTTCCTGTGCAGCAAAGTGCAAGATTCCTGAGGTCACGGCTTGCAAGAAGATGGTTGCTGGTCAGTGGTTAGGCCATCATAGGCAATGGTAAATGTCGTTTTTTTGTTTGTTTTCTTCTCTTGCTATTCCTAAAACAGAAAATAGTTTTGCTGACCTTTACCAAAATGAATGAGCACTTCAGAAGCGAAATTAAACTGCAAGTGGATGGCTGGAGGTGTCATCAGTAGAGGGAAAAGAGGTTGTAGACAGAGAGCAACAAAGTAAAAGACCCAAGCAGATGAGACTGTAGCCTCATCTTGAGGCACAGCCACCTGAGTAATCAAGAGAGCTGTCTGAGTGTAGAGATGTTTTTTTGAGCAGAACTGAACACCATTCATGCTCTTGTAGCTCATCAGTATACCTAACTTCTTCCCTGAACCCTGTATATTTTCCTTATGTACCATGTTGTTTACTTCTGTACCCATTTACCATGTTTATATACCAAACACTCTATGAAAAGAGGGTTAGATTTTCAAATGGCAAAACTGTCAGAAGTCTATGAAGTCTGTTATGCTAGCAGAAGATCAAAACTAAATATAGTGAGAAACACCTACTTTACAAGTATTGGTAATTATTGGTAACTTTACAAGTAATGGTAACAACTTTTGTGGATGTGTCTGGCTTTAATTTTTCAGTATACTTCTCTGTTAGGTGTGTGCTATACCATTAGATATCTGCAGGAAAGGATACAGTGTACTTTTGTGGAGTGTTACACTTTTACTTTTTCTCTGCTTGGAGCATGCTAAGCATAAAACTGTAATTGATGCAGAAACTTTCTCTAAGAGATTTTTCAATTTTTTGTAACGTGGTGAGTTATGGTGCAATTTAATCCAGTTTACTAGCTCATTTCATGGCTGAATCAATGTGATAGTTCCTTTCTTTTGTCATTTCTCCTCCAGTATTGTGTTGCTACACTATTTCAGAACAGAACAACTCCTTTAGAATGTGAAAGATTGAAAATTGGCTAAGTCCCAGCTCTTTGATGGCTTTGCAAATTAGAAGTCATGTAAAATGTTACTTGAGAACCCATTGAGACAGCTAGGTCGACAAAGGTCTTTGTGGATATTTCCATGTCCTTGTCAAGGTAGGCTACTGAAATCTGCCTGGTTAGAGGATTCTGTGTCGTGTCTGCTTCATGTGCAGTGGCATCCAGTGACCAGTCTGCAGATGTTTTGAACTGCTTCTCATAGGACACAAAGACATTAAATCATTTAAGAAATCCAAGGTGAAGGAAAATGTTTGTTTTCTTTTTTTGCCATTTGCACTCTTTGGCCATCAAAGATCAACATGACGAGCCAGGAGTACTTTGAGGAGTCATGTCACCCTCGACCTTTCCTGGGCTTAGTCAGAGCCAGCTGCTGTACAGCTGGGCAGTGACTTGCACTATGTGTAATGACACTTCCAATTTGACATTGCTGGTAGCCACATACTGAGATACTGACAGCAGTGTAGCGTATTTTTAGTAATGGAGCCCATGATTTATTCCCTCTTTTTGAATCGTCTTCTGTAGAAGTAGAGGAGAAGTTCAGAACAGGTTTTTCTAACTCTTACTGATGAAGAGTTTTAAAGAAGCCACCTCTACTCTGGATCCTGTTACAAAAGAAGCTCTGGAAGCATTGCAACGCTGAACTCTGTGCTCCAGATGTGTGCTGGAGGAGGGAGAACTTTGTAATGTGGATGTCAAAATGGCAAAGGAATCAGGTATTTGCCTCTGTCCATTGTCAAAGTGGGTCTTATATTTTATTATGGCTATCCCTAGCATAGGTACAAGAAAGAATATGGATTGCAATGCATACAAAGAATCAACCAATGGAAGTCACGTGTTGCAGGATCTTGTCATCACTGTTTAAGAATTTGTCATTTGAAACTTCAAAATGTTATTGTAAGACTCATTACATTCTGACTGCAGGGGTAGCTGCATTTTGGTGTTGGATGAGCTTATCTCTATGTGTGTCAGTATGTGAAGGCAAAATTTAATTAAAAGGGGAAAACATCATTGATCTTGAAATGAAAGACACTATGTGAACAGAACAATGCAAAATAAGATGTCAACAGAATGTTGCTGGGGTTAAAATAACTGCTCCTTCATCTTTGCAACCTATTTTCTCCATTCCACATTTAAATATTCTAAAGGTTTAGAAGAGTTAGGAACATTCTGGGGAACTAATTAATGTTTCTTTCTGAATTAAATTGGGAAGATATCAGTTTCAGAGTTTTAATGAGTAAACAGTCTACTTTATTGCTGTTAGTATCAATAGAAGTTGAAAATTCTGTCTGAGCCATTTTTGACGAGAAGCAATATCCATCTAATGGGTGTACAAATCATAGCTCTTTTTTTTTTTCCAGAAACAGAGTTGAGATTGTATGTACAATTGCAAAAAAGATGTCCTTGATACATACACCATGTATGCCAGACTTAAAAGGGGCAGGATCTAGCTGTTGTCAGCAAATGAACAGTCTCCATTGGATCTACTGCTATGATAAGACCGTTGAGAAATGGTCAATTTTATCATGTTTCAGAAGAGATGATTACTTTGATATTACAACAGTCCTTATAGTTGCCTTGTAGAACTGTTTCATTGAATATTCAAGACTCTATTTCCCTGCAACACACAGAATTAAACAGTGGAACGCTGTGTGAAATATTGTAGAATAGTCATGTGAGAGACCTCTTCTATATTCCTGTGTGGTGACTACATCCAGAGAAGGCTACATCACTTCTGAGGAAGTGAAACACTTTGGATTGATGCCCTCCATACCAGAAGATAACACATTGTACTTTCAGGTGAGTCTCTGAGGTTTTAAGCAATACAGGCATGCTTTATAGTCTCTTTCTGCTACTGTGCATTCTGCTCTTTCTGCATAATGACACTTTTCAACACTGCTGCTGAAATGTAACTGCAAAATGAAGCTAGTGTGTACCTGCTTCTGTCAGGTAGAAGATGTTAAATCACTTCTGAATTGAGGAAGGATTTAAATTCTAAGATTTGAACCAGATCTCTAAGGTTTCCTGTAAAAGAAAAAAAAAAAAAAGTGTCTGAAGTTGAGCATTGCCAATACCTCTTTTGATAGTACTGATTCAAAAGCATCCACAGTCATATTTTCAAAGGCCCTGGTCAGTGTGTCCATGTCAATTTTGTTGTAGGTTTGCATATTGCATTGGGTCCCTCATGTGGCTTGTGTGCTGCTTTACTTAAGTTTTGAAACCTGGACAGGCTTAAGAAGGAATTAATTTATCTGTGAAAGGCAGATCTTGATGGGCACAGAAGCATCACCGGGAGCTTAAGGAACATTAAACTTGGAGGTTTGCTTTCAGAGTTAGACAGCTCTTGAATAGAACTGTTTGGAAATGGGTACATAAAGTTGTCCCAAGTCTTATTTTAGAATCTTATGTCCTCTACTGTTTTTTTTTCATATTTTTCAAGGAAATCAACAGTTAGTATATTAAATTAAGTCAACTTTATTTAATTTAAATGCCAATGAAAGACTTCTGTCACTTCCATTGAGAGTAAGCATGCCTCAGTCTACTTAATGACAAGGAGTCCTATTTTCACTCTCCTCCTTGTGTATCCTTTCTTTTAAAAGAAATACTTTTTACGCACTTCTATAAACTGAAGTGCAAAAATAGGAGTCTATTAATACATAGTTGATATTTGACTTCCAGTTATCTCAGCATGTGGTGTCATTCATGGATCCAGAGTGTGTTTGTGCATAAGAAAATGTGTGAAGCAGTAGGAGATATGACAATTGGAATCAGATACTGGAACTGAAGAATGACATTTAGGTGGCCAAACATTTCTTTGGCCCTAGTCTGTACTTGCTATAAGCCAAAATGCAAAAGTTAGATGGGTTTGGACTTCTTTCAGAGTGAGAAGCAGCTAGAAAAGTGCTTCGAAGGGTTGCCTGAAAGGATGCAGGGGAAATCCTTGAAGCCACATAAGCCTTGCCTTTAGGTCATCTGCTTCCCATCCTGCAAGGGGCAGGGCTGGAGCTCACTGCACTCTGGCTGGTAGTTAGCTGGCAGAGTTATCTCTTATGTTGCCTTAAGTACAAAGCACCTTAAGATCAGCAGATAAGAAATTAGACTTATTATGCCCTTCTATTTTTTTTTCCTTCAATTTAGCTGCTTCTGTTATGGGGCACTTCATTCAAAACAGAGTGAGGACTTCATTTGCTTCCAGTTGGTTGTTCTGCGATGCTCCTGGGGGGGTTTTGTCCGGCTGTGCATCTTGATATTTTTCATAGCCGAAGTGCCTTTATTGGCCTCTATTGTATGTGTATTTAAACAATGTCAATATGAAAATTGCTCCTTGGCAAAGAATATGCAGAAGGCATTTCAGGTTGATGCTTGTTACCTGTTAGGAATTCAGAAAGACTCGCATAGAGCCTACTCTGATTTTAAAAGAGTAAACTGAGTCAGTTTACTACTAATCTTGCTTGAGGCTGTCCAATCTTTGTTGACATCAAAAAATTCACTAGCACTGTTTTCAAAAGTCTGTTTCTGTGGCATTATCACATTTTTAGACTGTATATATGCAAATTTTGTTTTGGCAAAGGTTTTTGCATATATCTCAACTGAGAAAACAGGAAACAGAACAAGAGAATAGTGTGCTGGGTAACACAAGGACACTTTTGAAATGCCTGTTTGCAGTTAATCTATGATAACACCCTCCAATTCAATTTTTTCCTCTAATAATTTACTGAGCTGAATTCAGTGTTTATTGGAGCTGACCTGAGTCATTTGATTTGAGATTTCCAGTTGATCTTGAAAGAAAGATTCAGAAAGAATAAGCTCTTTGATTTGTAGCAGCTTGCTAGGATTATATTATTGTTTAATAAAATATTTTTAAATGTTACTTTCATGTTCTTAGAATTAAAAATTCGGTCCAGCACTGTACAGTAATTGGTACTGACTCAAAAATTGCAGCCAGTGTGTGAGGGATAGCCAGATTTTTTGTTGACTTTCTGGGACTGAAATCCTAGTACACTGCTCTCAGATCACACATGGTGTTTCTTCACTTTTTAGACATTAAAAATTATGCTTCAGGCAATTAAATGTTTTCATGTACTTGTCTGCTATTTGATGTCCAACAGGCCAACCAAGAATATCATGGCAATTAAATTATTAACATAGATTTTTGATTCATTTTTGCTAGTCAATAAAAGCACTAAAGCAACTAATAAAGCCGCAATGTATTTTGGAATTAATGGGGGATCAAGTGTCATTAGAGTGACTTCAGCTTAGATTAATCAGATGTTTACCATGCTTTCTTTAAGAATAGTTTTTCAACTTAGGAAAATTAAATTTAGTAGATTTTAATTGTGTGCTGCTATTGGTATGAGAAGCCCTTAAAAGAAAGTATCCTGTGAAGGAATGGTTTCCTGTAAGAACCTGAGCAAGTTTTCTGCATGCTAAGGTATAGCATAGTAGTCAAGGGAGTAGGCTATTAAGCGAGGATGCTGTATCACTGACTTGAAGTTTATAAANGAATAAATAAATGATCATTTAAAAGGTTTATAGGTAAGTTTTTAGAAGGCTATGTTTCCAGCATATTTTTATCCAGTGGAATTTTTGATGCTACAGTAAATTAAGAAGTTGGATGCTTTTCATATGATATCCTGTTTCACTAATACAGAATAACCTTGAGCCACAGTAGGGCAATAATTACCAAACTTAGAGACAAACTCAGCCAAACAGCTGTTTTCAGTTTGTTAGGAGATCCATTTGATTTACTCTTTTGGTCAACTTTCATTACTTTATAAGACAAAATTTCACTGGATATTTTAACCCTGAATTCCCAATCTTGTTTGCTGCCTGCTATAAAATTGCATGCTTGAACTGTCCCAGCCACTCAATATGCGGGTGAGCTACTGTTGTGTTTTACGTTGATCCCAGTTTTCATGCTAAGTGGTTTCAAATGCTAAGTTCAGCCCTAGACATAGTTCTACACGTCTTTTCTGTCCTTTCCTGTGGCAATGGAGGGGAAAATACCTCAAGTAAGGTCACTGCTGTGCACTTTGAATGGTTCTTTTTCAGCAAGTGTGGTGGATCACATCATTGTGAATATTTGGCACGCAAATTGTTTAACACAGATTGTCACGGTTTGTTTGTTGTTGGTATTGTACAAGGTCAGCACATCTCTGCTGTCTCACACTGAAGTTTCATATACTTCCCAGGTTTTGTTGCTATGAAGTTTGAAACTTAATGCTAGCACCTGTCTAACACTTAACTCAATTAGACTTAACCATGTCTGCGTCCAAACTGTCTTTGTAGTATTTTACAGTGCTAACATGACATCAATGTGATGTATTGATAATACAGTGATTCTCGGAAACAGTCATAATGGCATTATGTGTTACTGAAAGGAGACTCCAGAGACATAAAAATGTCAGGTTCTTTTCCTTGTTTTGCACAATTTTTTTTTTATTGTTATTCCAATGTAGAATCATAGAATCATTTAGGCTGGAAAAGACCTCCAAGATCATCCAGTCCAACCTTTAATATGGCAGATTCTCTGGCTTTTCTGTCTGTTATACTGTAAGAACATCTTAGCATATCTGGAAAATGACTGATTTCATGCCTGAAAGTGAAACAGCTGGCAAAATCAAGAAGTTTCTGATAAGTTTATTTACAGCATGAGTTCTATTATTGCAATCTGTTTTCTTTCATGGTAGTCTAAAAAGCAGGCATGGGAAAGGGAAGCTGTTAAATCTATCTCACATCTTTGGAACTAGTTTAAAACTTGCTTTTATACATAATTGTTGATTTTTTTTTTTT
>VXAL01001634.1:87461-99598 GCA_013399475.1 Chauna torquata | reverse complement strand
TGCTTCCTTCCTTCCGTCCTTCCTTCTGTCCTTCATTGTTCCCTTTCATTCTCTTTCTTTTCTATCCTTTCTTTCTGTTCTTGTTTTCTTTCCTTTCCTTTCTCTCTCTTCTTCTCTCCCTCTTTCTTTTTTTCCTTGATGGCAAGTTGTCATTGTTGCTTTAAAATGAAATAGAATGGCCTCTTATAAGTAGCCACAGATTCCTTTTCAAAAGTTGCAACATCTGTTTTAGTTTGAATGAAGTTACATTTTTCTTTCTAGCTGATCAGATTGGAGTCTTTCCACTTAAATGTAACTTCTTCTGTGGAAAGAGAAAGTATTTCATCTCTCTGGAACATATTTTAATCTCTCATCTTCATTAAAATAGATTTGATCCACACAAATAACCAGACTATTAGATGATAATCATGCTATCCTCTTTTCAATTTAGGGAAACTAAAACATTTTGCAGATCTGAGGCCAAGTCTCTTCTCTAAATGTTCCACTAAAAATATCAAAAATGCACTATATAAGCTACTATTGCTGGAAATGTCACACTTTTGCTGACATATATTCTATTGTAATTTCCTTCCTATTTGCATTCTTATTCCACTTCTTCAACTACAATATGAGATGTCTATGGAAGATCTTTTATCATATCAGAAATTCATCACAGTACATCAAAGGTAATTGATATGGGTCATTATTGTTATGTTTTATGATAACAATTGAAACATTTGAAACATTTTTATGAAATGAGAAGCTCCAAAATCTGCTGATTTTTTAAATCTTCTTGTATATCACTATAACTTCTCAATTTCTGTGATAATCATCTAAGTCTTGTTCCAATTTGAATTCATCTTTCTTTAATATGATTGGGAAAAAAAAAATAAAAATAAAAAAACAACTGTGCAATATTTTAAAAAATCCTAATACTTTTTTTAGTCTCATTCATGTTTTCTCCTTTCTATTGAAAATGCTAACTCACGCACCATGAAGTACATATATCTTTTTATGACCACATTAATTGAGGACTTATAGATATTTCATAACAGACCAAGAAAACACAATCTTTTGAAGGCCAATGTAAAATCACTATGATTGTGCTTTGCTAGATACAAGTCAGCTCCAAACAAACAAACAAACAAAAAGTTGTATATCTGTATCTAGTAGGAGGTATTGCCTGAGATAATAATCCTAGCTGTGAGGAGAAATATATTATTCCAAGCTTCATTCTGTGCTGAGAAAGAAAAGTGGCTGCTAATTATGAGTAGCTCATATTAAGAATGACTAGGAGCCTGTACTTGGATGTGTCTGAAATACTTTCAAAGCTTCCTCATGCCCACATGCAAAAGATTGAGCAAACATTATGATAACACATAATCTTGTCTTTCATTGTTTTCAGATATCTCCTGCTTGTCCTTATCAATAAACAGGAGAAAATTGTATTTGTTGACCCTTTACCACATCATGTTGATCTTTTTTAGTACTGCCTTAAATCCCATTTCTATCATTTCAGTTACTATGAAGTCAGAAAATTCTCCATAATATTATGACTCTCCTTTGTATTTTGAATTGCTTCCAATCTAGTGGCATCAGAAAAATTTGTTAGTATTGCCCTGCTCTTTTTTTCCAGGTTAATTATTTAATATTAATAAAGACTATAAGAATTATTTCAAACCTATCTTTGATGAATGTCACTGTTAATATTTCTCTATCCCTGTATTTGTTTGTCTTGTGGTAAAAATTATTGCTTCATTTTTAACCCGCTCTTTTCCTACCCTACAATTGTGGTACTCATCCCTAACATTTCTTTGTACGTAAGTTATAATGGAGGTATATATAAAGTGCAAATAGATTAGATGCACTGAATTTTCTTTATCCAGGAAGAACAAATGAACAAAACCAATTTGCTATCAAAGAAAGATACCAGGCTAGCTGTGCTAAGTTAGGCTTTGTTATGTACATCTAATTTATAGTAATCTATCCTTTTGAAGAACCGTGGCTGCAGCCCTACATTTGCTATGTCTGCACTTGCATGTAATGTGATTTTTTTTTTCTTTTTTAACCCAAAACCAAGTGAAATATACTATATGGAGAAGTATTCCCTTACCACTCGGATAAACTGTTTTTCAAAATTACCAATAGCATTTCTTACTTAATCCTTATTTCTAAAAATGACATTTTTAGTAACAATTCTGTTTCCAGTAATGAAAAAGAAAATTTATCAATATTTAAATCTGACCCAGATTTTTTATTCCTTGTTCTGGGAGTAACATAGTGGTTCTAGAATTATCCCAGGAAATGTTCTTTCCTATTTTAAAATCTTCTCTATTATCTATATTTTCACTTATTTCTTTGTATTCCATCCTTCCATTACTATGTAGTTATATATTTACATTAATTTTCATTTCCCTGAAAATGTGCCTGACCTTCAATACATGTATTCTGTTTGCAACTGATAAATTACTGTTTTTATCTTATCATTGAAACTCAAATACTGCTTCAGTAGTTTTAGCTTGTGCAAATGTCATTCTGTCACAACACATATTTGGGGGTTTTCTTTGCTCGGTATATACAAGCTGAATTTTGGAAATAATAATAACAAAACATAAAAACAACAACAAAACATTAGGAGAAGTGAAATACTTTATATTCTTTCTTTCTATGAAAAGATTTTGTTTAGATTCTGCAACACTGGAAGAGTTGTTTCTGGGAGCCTACCAAACCTGCTTCCATCTTACAGAGATTATTATCTATTTTTATGAATAGGAATAGCCAGACATTGAAAGTCACAGGACAGTTTAGAAACCATTGCAGGCAAAGTCTGTGCTCATAGAGAAAGGATAGTAATTAATTTCTGAATAAGTCTACTTATGGACTAATCAAATGCAACTGTAGCAGAAGGATAGATTTATCTTTGAGCGTTGATTAATCAACAGGTTCTAGTGAAAGAAAGTCCTTGGCTTCTGAAATGTAAAGACAATAGAAACAAAATGAACAGTTGCTGAAGTACTCTGAATGAGTAGTGAGGTGAATCTAAAACTGGCTGAACAGATGGGCCCAGAGATTAATGATCAGTGGAACTAAGTCTAGTTGGAGACCAGTAACTAACAGTGTAGCCCAGGGGTCAATATTGGGTCCAATCTTGTTCAACATCTTTGTTAATGATCTAGGTGATGGGGCAGAGTGTATCCTCAGTAAGTTTGTAGGTGACATAAAACTGGGGGGAATGGCAGATACAACAGAGAGTTGTGCTGCCATCCAGAGGGACCTCAACAGGCTGGAAAAATGGGCTGACGAGTCTCATGAAGCTCAACAATGAGAAGTACAAAGTCCTACACCTGAAGTGGAACAACACCAGGCACCAGTACATGCTGGGGGCCACACAGCTGGAAAGCAGCCTGGTAGAAATGGACCTGGGGGTCCTGGTGGACACCATGTTGAACATGATTCAGCAATGTGCCCTTGCCACTAAGAAGGCTAAAGGTACCCTGGACTGTATTAGGCAAAGTATTGCCAGCAGGTGGAGAGGTGATCCTTCCCCTCTACTCAGTGCTGGTAAGGCTATACCCGGAATACTGTGTCCAGTTCTTGGTCCCCCAGTACAACAGAGACGTTGAGCTACTGGAGATGGTCCAATGAAAGGCCACAAAGATGATGGAGAGACTGGAGCATCTCTCCTATGAGGCGAGGCTGAGAGAGCTCAGACTGTTTAGTAGTGAAGAGGAGGCTCAGAGAGGTTCTCAATCAATATTTATAAAGACCTGAAGCAAGGGTATAAAGAGGTTGGAGCCAGACTCGTTTCAATGGTGTCCAGTGGCAGGGCAGTAGGCAATGGGTGCAAACTGGAATGCAAGAGATTCCGTCTAAACATTAGGAAGCACTACTGTGCAGGTGACTGAGCACTGGCACATGTTACCCAGAGATGCTGCGGAGTCTTCCCCCTTGGAGGTATTCAAAAGCTATCTGGACATGGTCCTGGACAAGCGACTCTAGGTGGTCCTGCCTAAGAAGAGGATTTGGACCAGATGACCTCTAGTGGTCCCTTCCATCCTCAGCTGTTCTGCAATTTTGTGATTCTGTGAAGTAACTAAAACCAAATACTATCAGCTGTTCTTATATGCACATGATAGAAGGCATTAACCACAGTGGCAGAAGGCAGTAGAATGGACACACTAAAACTTCCACATCAGACACTTAGCACCTAGTTCTGTGTTCAAGGATAGCGCCACCTTCTTACCCAGTATTCTCCAAACATCACCTCGTATACCACAACAAGAAAAGATTTTTGTCCACATAGTTTGGTCATGAAGGAGATTTAGATACAGTGAATGTTTAGATTTAGGGAAGGGCACAAGTTTACACTAAAAGTCGGTAGTATATCTTTGCCCAGTGAAGTGATTTGAGAGCAGTGGCATATCACAAGGGTATCACAGGAAAAGGAATGCTCAGCAGTTAGGACAGAAGAGTGCAGTATGGTGCTCAGATAAGTCAATCAGGGGACCACATCAGAAGTTAAATATGAATATATTTCCAGTTTCAGTGACTCACAATTTTCCTAACAGTCTAGGGCTCCTCAGAGGATAAGTAGACACTTGTTTTATTTTGATTATGATTTTAAATGAATAAATAAAAAAAATAAATAAAGTAATTGAACCAAATATGATGTTTCATGTTAACTGTTTAGTAATTATCCTTATTTTCTAAGTATCAGATTGATGCTGTCTCCCTCACTGTTAATTTTAATGTGAACTAAATATCAGAGGAACTCAAAATATTTTTAGAACATCATTTCCTGTAGCTGATGTTGCAATGATATAAAACTTTGTGTTTTGCATAGAATATTACTTCTGCTATGTTATACTTTCAAAACTTGTTTCATCATATATTTCGATATCTTGTGATTTGAAGAAAAGTGTAAAAATATTGATCTGCTAACAAGAGTGTATTCAACTGAGTCAATAAAATGATTCAGAGTTTTGTATTAAGAATTTTACTAAAAAAAAATCCTTAGCTCCATATAAGAAAAAACTTTTTCCATGATAACATTAATCAGGAAACTAATCTGCTAAAATGATGTTCTATTAATCTAACTTTAGATGTGACATAATACAAATATATCTATATCCATACATATATACACATGTATATATATGTATATGTATGTATGAATATAAGCCAGAGTCATTTACCATAATCTTCTATAGACAGAAATAGACATCTCCAGAAGGCAGTTTATTCTATCTGAGACACCTATGTGAACTCAATTACTTGAAGTAAATTTCTTGTCCAAAGGGAGCCCACGTTAGACTTAAAAATTTAACTTTTATAAGGACTGATGAAGCTTTAAGTTTTCTTATGGAAGCCTGACTTTCTAAAACTTTTCAACTGCTGCTTACTCTCCCAAATAATTTGAAAGGAATTCATAAAACTTAGTAGAACTCTTCCTATGCCACATTCCTAACATCCAGAGTCTATTTGTATTTTTGGATTTGAAGATTTTTTTTTTTTCCTCACCATGTATATTACTGACCTATGTATCAGAGCTGTTGATGTCGCTGTTGCTTCTTCTGTCAGACATGTAAGGAGTTGCTAAACAGCATTAAATGTACAGAGTATGTCTGTTATCTTTCCCCAGGAGTTTTCTGCTAATTGTAAGTCCATTTATTAAATGCGAAGGCGTAATGAGAATGGCATGTTTTGCCTGTCCCTTGGTTATGTAGTCAAGGTAGATTAAACAAGAGAATTTCCTACACTCATAGTTTTTGTTTGTTCGTTTGTTTGTTTTCCCCCTTCTTGTCAGCTTCTAAGTCAGCTTTCATTGTACAACAGTTACACTACACACAAATTAATAGCACAAGCATAGTGAACAAAATCACAGGAGGTCTGTGATTTGTGTGTACGCATAGGACCTAGTACATGCTAATGTGAATAAAATGTGAAATATTATTATAAAAACATTAGCTTTCAGCTTTATTCTCTTTTACACTAAAATAACTTTATTTTTCTCTTTAATAAGCATTTCCAATGTGGAAATAGCAAAGAAGCTGTCCTATACTGTGAGTGCTGTGAGGATAAGATTACTCCTGCTAGCCATTAAAATCTCATCCTTATTCATTCTACTTCCTGTTCTTGTAGAAAACAAAGGGCCTTCAGAGTAACATGTATTCAATGCAGGGAAAACTCCTATGTAAATTGCATTTCTTTGTAACCTGTCTTTTGTACTTAATCAATACTTTATGCCCATGCCAAACAGGAATGTCCAGAACAAGTATTATTTTTATTCCCAGGATGTTAAAGGAGCTATATAGTGATGGAGTTTTTGTAATTCAAACATTTAAAAAATATCACTGAGGTGTTAATAGTCCATAAATTCTCTATTATGTGCCCACCAATCTTAGAATTAATTTTATATTAAGAGATATTAAGAAAAACCCTCTGTGCTGATTAAGATGAGAAATAAGCAGTTAAAATAATTCAACATCATACATTTCAGTTTCTTTAATGGAAAAAAATATATATTATTTTTACATTTCACCTTTGTGGCCTCAGATGAGAAAATAATATTTATTATTTTTGTTAATAACTATATTGCTCATTGCTATTAGCCATATTTGACAAAGATTGCTATTGCTTTATGTTTCCTTGTTTATTTTTGTTGTTGTAGTTTTATGCTTGTTCATTTGTTTGTTATCTTTTTAATTAAATAAATGTCATCACTGAACTTTCAATAGATAATTCAAGAACCTGATGACATTTGGTAACACAATGATTAAGAAATATGTCGTAAATCTGAAATATTAATTTCCGTGGTAGAGTCTACAATGAACAGCACAAGCAGAGTGTGCTAGTGAAAGAGGACGGGCTACAGAACCTTTTCATTTTAAAGTAGTGAATTACAGCTTAAGTGTAGAGAAAATTGTGATCCTTACTAGCCTACTTATATTATGTTCTAGAGAACAGTTTTTAAAAAATGGTATAAAGGAACGAGGAGAACACTGATCCTTAAATGCAGCCTTCATGTCACTTAAATCCTCAACAATACATAGGTTTGCAATTGGCCTAAGCATACAAAGATCTCTTCGAGACAGGAGGAACATATTTTATAATATGTTGATATCTGGGTCATGTTTTAATGACACTGTGTTCTAAAAGTACCTGTTTCTCTTTTCGTTATAACACTATCTCAGATTTCTAGCTCTGACATTTAATCTTTTGAATCTGCCCACTATGTCTACCTGAAAGTTCCAGCTTGTCTTTGTCTGTGTCCTCAGTTACAGTTGCACTGTGAAGAATTGCATATAATCCCAAATGAGCATTTCAAAACTAATGTCTAGATGGTGCTCAGTCACTGAGATTTTAATAGAAAGCAGCAGCCAAGCCAGTACTTTCACCTCAGAGAACAGAAATATTTCTTGCTAAATAGCTTTGCAGGGATTAACTTGTTGCCTTTCAAGTCAAGTAGACACGTAAACAGTTGTGTTAACCTTTTCACCAGCCAACATAGTCCATAGACTTAGATATGAATGATTCAAGCATATGTAAATGTATAGAGTTTTTGTTTGTTTGTTTGTTTGTTTGTTTCTATTACTGATACAGAATAAGCTGAGTGAATGAATTCTTCTCACTTATCTCTGGAAAGCTACAATGAGACTATTTATACTTGAATCAGAAATAGTCTTCTTTTAAGTGGAAATAAAGACAATGGAATCAGGAGAGAGAAAGGAGCATTTCTAGAGTTCAAGTATGTTAGCCAAATGAAGAAGTCTAAGAAAGATCAGATGAGTTATTCCTTAAAAATGTCTATTTCCATCTAATGACTTAAGGAACATCTAAAAGACTGGCTTAGCTGTAGATATCCATAGTGAAACTACCCAAAGTTTGGTGAGAATTCCACTACAAATGAAAATCTAGTTATCTGTCTCAAACAATCAAGAGATTTGCATGAATATTATCATATATTTTATGATGAACTTTGGGAGTAAATGAAACTCTTTCTCTAAGTAGAAAAAAAAATACAAATCCTTCTTAATGTGCAAAACAGAAATCCATTATAATCTTATGTTATGGCTCCTTTGTTTTATGTTCCTTTAAAAACTTTAATGGTAGCGTGCTATCTTATGAATTTAATAGCCACGAATTTCACAATAACTGTTGCTATTTAAGGTAAGGACCAAAAAGCATTTATAATATTCAGGTCATATTCAGATTCTTAGCAGTGACTGTCCTGAATGAGCCAAATTAGCATAGAATAATTAGTATTATTTACCATATTTATATTTATCCAGTGCAATTTTTAAGATACGTTCTGTGCATACAGAAAGATGGAAATGCTTAACGTTCTTCTAAGTGTAGACTTGCAATAAACATACACAAGTGCGACTAAACTCTGTATATGCCTTAGCAGAAAACAGATAACGTGTAAGCTCTTAGTAAAGGCTACTGGCAGTTCATAAAGAGATCTAATCCCATGAAAATTTAGCAGTGTAATCTGACCATTGTGGTCAATATAAAGTTATTCATATTAGATATTTTAAATGGTCATGAAACTGTTATTAAGAACTTCGAACTGTGCTATTCTTTTTCCATATCTGTCAGAACATTTCTTATAAGATCTTATTCTTCTCTTGGCTATATCAACATAAACTGGGATTACTCAAATCATTCAATCAGGAAAAGAAGAATTGGAGAGATCCAATATATCTTCCTTATATTAAAATAAATAAATAAATTCTGTTAAGTTCCAAAGCATTTTTATATCAGTAAGTATAATGGTCTACATCCCATACATTTTATTTTTATCCGAAGAAACAATCCAACGGAATAAGAGAAGGGAGCTATTTTCATTCAGAATAACGACTAGAAAAATAGAATATCACACTTTTCTAATATGTTGTAGAAGAAGTAGAATCGATTTTAAAGAAAAAATGTAATAGCAATACAGTAATAAAATTTTGTTTGCCCTGAACTTTAAATTTCTCTTGTATGTCTAGATACATTTATCCATATTTCCATGTGTCAGAAATAGACCTGCTTCCTGATTTCTCACAGACAACTTCATAAAGTTGCTTTTGCATATCAGGAAGACAAACATAGAAATTCTTTCTTTTTTTTATCAGAAAAATGTTAAAATATAATACAGTGGATTCTCAAATGTCTGTTTGAATTAGATCAGCTGATAAACCATACAAAGTGAAAGACGCTATTTCTTTGCTTTCACTTCACAAAAGTGAAACTATTCACAGTGCTGTTAATAACTATCCTTTATTTATTTAGTTAGTTAGTTATTCAGATAGAACCCCTATTTTATTAATTTTTACTTCCTCTCTGTTACCTGATAGTTGCCATCTCTATCACTTGGCAGGTTCCCTACATAACACTATCAGCCTTTTGTGAATAGTTAGTGCTACTGGGCATTAGGCTAAAGTGAAGAAAGCAATACTTATTTGTTACTGATAATCAGTTTAAATTAGTTGAAATGAAAGGCTGTTCCAGGAAAATGATGATAGCTTAAATTAAGAAATGGAGAGGCAAAATGTATTAGAAAGAGAGTCATTTAAACAAGTAATTATTTTAATTCAGTTTGCTCTTTGTTTCATAGTATTCATTAATTTAATTTTATGACATTATTTATGTTAATTGTATTGCAAACAGGGTGAAATAGTGATCCTAATTACAAAAAAATAATCTAAACAAGTTCTGTAGAGTGAACCTGATTTGGTCCAAGGTAATGCTATTTGTACAAATTTGTAGACTTGCAGAATGACAGAAAAGGCTGCAAAGTATGGTGAATAAGAGAAATGTAAAGAGACTTTGGACAAAGTATAAATGACAGATCTACACATCCAGAATAAAATGATTACAATTATGCCAAATTCACATTTTTTTTTCAAATAATTGAAAATATGTCCTAGCCGTAATACCTGTAACTATTAACTAATTTGTTGAATATTATGTTTTCCGGTATATCTCTAAAGTACATAAAGACATGAACATCCAAAATCACTTTCTTTTATATCTATATTTTTTCTGAAGTGTCCAAATTGAGTTTTTTTTCACCTTTTAATCAAAAAAAATTCATAGAATTTTGATCCTTTGCTTTTAAAGATATTAAAGTGAGAATTCTTTCTAGGTTTCATATTTTTAAATGGCACACGACCATAGGAAATGTTATATTTCTAGATTAAGTAACAGAGTCATGCATTTTTTAACTCTTTTTATTCTACCTTCTTTAAGCCAAGTGATCAAACATGCTTATGAAAATTAGTCTCCTAATCTATATGTAGGCAGTTTGTTATTGATTTTTAAAGGTGCCAAGGAACAGAAACTTTAAATAACTTTGTGAAAGCTTTAGTTAAATACTTGGTCAAAACAGCATGCACAACAGAATGTATTTAATGTGTTTATTTTTTATGTATGTATCTAATTCCTGTTTTTTTTCTTTTCTTTTCGATAGATGCCTTTCAGAATTTCAACCAATGAGATTATGAAATCTACTGAGATGCATTGATGAAATTACTTAACCTCCTTTTACTATTAGACATTTTAGTATAAAATCTAATATATTGTTGAATTAGATACATATAAATGAAGACATAAATACTGAGGAAATTTACTCAAACATAGGAAACCTGACAGATAGCAATGGATTATTCTTTAAAAGTTGCAGACTGGAAAGATCTTCAACAACAATAATGATTATTTGAACTGTACAAAGAAAGATACAAAAGTGAATGATCTTACAAAAGCAAATCTTTGTGGGATTTTCATTTTTTTTTTCTTTCCCCTTGTTCTAAATCAATAATGTTGCAGCTCATTTTTCTCTCAGCACCTCTCTAGACAGTGGAGTAACTCCAATGACTTTAAATCATTGACAGAGAAATCAGTTATTACACTTGAGGGCTGAGTTTCCTTTGTTTCCTTAATGTTAAAATTAAAAGTTCTTGCATTTTTAAGAAGAAAAATATGTTTTAGAGCTCCTAAAAAGTGACTTGTTTTTCAGAGTTGGAATTCTTGGCACTTCTGTTCACTAAATTATGATGTTAACCAATGGTGCTCCCCTGCTCTATAACCACTGTACGTGGTTATAGAGATTCCTTGTTTCTTTTCCTGAATATGTTTAATTACACACTCAGAATCCCTCAATCAATCTCTGCTGAGCATCTCCAAGTCAGAGATACTTACTGACACTCTGTCCTTACTAAACATTACACATTGCTATTGTGAATTAAGTCATATTCGTTGTTATTGTGAATTAACAGTCATATTCTAAGTAAGTGCTTCATAGGGAAAGTTTCACCCTCCTTTCATGTTTGTATTTAAGCTTCGGATGAATCTCTATTATGTTGCTTTATTGGAACTTAAAAGAACATCCTTAATAATTATAAAATTTGTTTATTTCCATTCAAATACACTTTCTAGTGTTTAAAAAAAAAAAAAAAAGTTTGGATCATTTCAGAAAATAAAGTGATTCTACAAATGTACTGAGAAAAATATACTTTATTCCTGTTCTCAGAATTATTTTCACAATTTAAAACTTGCTTATACTTTGTGTTAATTTCAATCCACAAAATTGCAAAACTGCAAAATTTCTGAGTAAAATCTGCAACTCCTTTATTTGTCATATCATAGAACAGATAACATATAAGAACATATTTTAAACTGCTAAACAAACATCATCAGTTTAACACAATCAGGCCTCTAAATATCAGGATTATGATCCATTGTTCCAGCTAAACATCCTGTGAAAAAAATGCATGGAGACACACTCAGTGGTAGTGATTTTTGTGTGTATATATCAGAATATAGGACAAGAAGAAATCTAAAATCAACCAAATGATTTCTTGAGTCACAATCATCTGTGGTGATGTTCACCTTCAAAGTACTGTACACAGTTTCTAATTAACTAGCAAGAATTCATTACTTAATTATTAAAGAAAATGAAACTGATTGTGCAAAATCACTCTTGATGAGTGTCCTTTGATTTCTTTAAGCTTAGAGAAGCATAAATTTACTTTACATTCTGTTGTACTATTGCTTAGCAAGGAAAGCCAACTTTTACCCCAAGGGACATATCCTTAATGACATCACAGCAACAATTTCCATTTACTTTCCACCTCAGGCTACAAAGTAAGATTAAGTGGGAGATGTACTTT
>VXAL01001634.1:77057-87410 GCA_013399475.1 Chauna torquata | reverse complement strand
GTAAAATAAAATAAAATAAAATAAAGAACAAAATCAATTTTAAGTAGCAAGAGTTGGAAAAAGCAACAAAAAGAGAGAGTATAAATACTTTAGAGACAAGCAAATACACAAGAAAACAAACCCACTACAAAATGGAAAAGTTATAGGGGTGATGCACTGCATTCTTAGATTAGGTATCTATGAAAAGGTAAGCTGTGACAAGATATGTAACATAATTAAGCTTAGCAAGATGGATTCAACCTGGAATTCAGGGAAGAAAAAGAAAAAAAAAAAAAGCAAAAAAAAAAAAAAAAAAGAAAAAAAAAAGAACAACAACAAAANTGCACACAACAAACGCAGATTAAAGGATATCTCCGTATGTCATCTGCACTCTTTTCCCCAAGGCCCAGTGAAATAATTCACTGTAGCATGCTGAAGGACTTAGGGGAAGTCACTTAGAATCACTCCAGTATCTCTAAGAACTTGTGAGTATAGATGGGGTCACAAAGGACTGGGAAATAGAAGATGTTTGTCTATGTTGTTTGGCAGGGGGATGATTTATTTTTCCTCTCCTGTATTGTTTATTTACCATTAACCTAATTAATTTGATGGCCTTTTCTGTTTTTAGTGTACAATCTCCCCCTCTTCCAAATATAACATCAAACTCAGGTTAAAAATGTGTAAGGAAATTACAGATTTATCAGCTTGGCTGAAACTGCTTAGCATAATTTTCCTTAAAGATGTTGGGAAAAAAATAATAATAATTTACAGGTTTCCTAGAATATAAAAACACAATCATAAACCATCAGGACAGGCCTGTTAGAAACAAAACATCAAATAAATTTAAAAGAATAACTGAAGAAGAAGAAGAAAGAAGAATAGAAGGAGGAGAAGGAGAAGGAGAAGGAGAAGGAGAAGGAGAAGGAGAAGGAGAAGGAGAAGGAGAAGGAGAAGGAGAAGGAGAAGGAGAAGGAGAAGGAGAAGGAGAAGGAGAAGGAGAAGGAGAAGGAGAAGGAGAAGGAGAAGGAAGAAGGAGAAGGAGGAGAAAGAGTAGGTGTGATATACCAAAACTACAGTAGAATGATGGACTCTATCCCAAAAAACACCTCATAAATAAGCAAAAATCTAGTACTTATAGTCATTCAAGGTGGTTGGAAAATCATTCTATAATAGTTATCAGTGTTTTGGTGCACATTTGTAAAACTTAACTAAAAAAGGGTTTTCTCTCTCTCTCTCTTAAGAGCTCTTTTAAGCTCAGATTTTCATTAGTGGCATGATAGATAACAGAGTACAACTTTTAAAATTTGCAGATTTTGCAAGAGGTTTGATTCTTTTCACCCTGTGCAGTCTTTCAAAGTTATCACAATCCCAGTGAGCTTCTCATCCTGAAGCACCTCCACCAACCTTCATGAGACATTCCACAAAGTGGAACACTTACCCTCAATTTGATGGTACTAAGCACTACTTTAAGAGAGATACAATATCGCTTTGACATTATTTCAAACACTGTGAATAAGAAAAATGCTCAAAAGATAATTACTATGTCTCAATGTTACAGGAGTTTCTGGGTCTGTAAGGAGATTAAAGGCCAAGTAGTACACAGGGTGTACTTGACTAGTTTTCTGTAGTAAAAGGATGATTTGTGTGGATTTGAGCGATTCTGCACCTCTTGGCTTGGGGAGCAGAAAGCATTCCATAAGCTAGATGAATTTAGGTATTACATGTATTGACTATTTTGGAACCCTTTTTGAAGTACCTGGCTGACATCTAACACTACATACAAGGAAGGTATATAATCCGGTATTTAGTATTCCTTTCTTAAATTACTGACTTGCAGTTCCATTTTTGTAGCTAAGTCCTTTATTAATGGAGCCTGGGCTTTACATATTTCAATTGAAAAATATGTCACAATGAAAATTCGGGCCCCCTGAAAAAAAAACACACAACCATAATTAGAGAAAACAAACAAACAAACAAACAAACAAAAACACACACAAAGGGACAATTTACTATTTGCTATGAGCATGTAATAGGAGGCAGGTGCTTTTGAGGGTGCCAGTTAGTTCTGAGGTACTATAATGTCAGAATCTACATCATATATTCTAGTTTCCTATACTTTTCAAGAGTTCATGAAACACTGAATATTACTATTAATGTTTTCAGCATCCAAGAAATACACTTCAGTGCAAAAACTGATATGAAGGGCAATGTAATAAACTGTCTCCTTAAAAAAAGAAAAAAAGTGTCTATTCTAATCCTATTACAGTCTTTTATCGGTATTCCAAAAGCGCTGACTCACCAGATTGGTCTCTCTATAATGGGCCCCTTCTGCCCAGTTTAATGTTTTACCATCAATGAGACATAGCTATATTCCAACAATTTCGTTGTAGGTACCCAATATTTTCCTCAACCTGATGAATTAAATCATGCATTATGCATAGGGTTCTATTTTGAAATTATAGATGATTAGACATGTTTCTCAATAGACATGATTCATATACTGAGACTAGGATACCATTGCAGAGATGTTATGGAAAATTTTTACCCTTCCTTGGAAGGTAGTGCTTCTCAAAATAACAGAATGATGCAAAATGTACAGAAAAGCCCTAAAGCAAACCAGCCTTCTACTGTTCAGAATCTGACATGAAAGTATGGATAGATCAGAGTCATACAGGAGAAAGTATCTGCTGATAATGTCTTGTTCTGTATGACCACTGATACTGTCCTTATGGAAAAAGTAAAATCATTTTTACATGAATAAAATCCCATACACCAAAATAATTTAATTCAAAATGATAGCCTGATCTGTTAAACAAATCATCTATATAAACCTGCTACACAACAATTTATACCAAGGGTATAGAATACATTCAACATATTAGACCTGAAGAGATATCATATCTGCTAAATGTGTAAATACATACAGTAATAAGTTTACAGGACCTCAAAATTGGTCATTTAAGAATAACTACTATTTGTTATATATTTGCACAGAATTCACTTCTGATCTTGGCTAAGAACTAATGTACAGAATATGCACTGATAGTTTTTATAAGGTATTAAAGATCCATCAGAAAATTTAGGCTTTGGCACTTCCTGGATCTTATCTGAAAAGAATCAAAATAGAGTAGATTAAGTCATATTTGTTTCTTTAATAATTTTATATCTGATATGTTCATATGCCTATTGGAAAGAAAGATCAAATAATTTGGCCAGCTACAACTGTGATGTTCTGCAGAAAAATGACTGAAACTACAAAAAGAACATACTGCAAACTTCTACTTCTTTTGCAATTGTCATGGTTTTGGCTGGGACAGAGTTAATTTTCTTCGTAGAGGCTCACACAATGCTGTGTTTTGGATTTTTGATGAAAATAGTGGTGATGTTTTTGGTTGTTGCAGAGAAGTGTTTACATAGAGACAAGGACTTTTTTGCTTCTTGTGCTGCCCTGCCAGTGAGGAGGCTGGGGCTGCACAAGGAGCTGGGAGGGGACATGGCCACGGCAGATGATCCAGACCAACCAAAGAGACATTCCGTACCATATGGCATCATGCTCAGCAATAAAAGCTGGGGTAAAGAAGGAGGAAGGGGGGTACATTCAGAGTGATGGCGTTTGTCTTCCCAAGAAACCATTACGCACGATGAGCCCTGCTTTCCTGGAAGTGGCTGAACACCTGCCTGCCCAAGGGAAGTAGTGAGTGAATCCCTTGTTTCGCTTTGCTTGTACGGGCGACTTTTGCTTTACCTAGTAAACTGTCTTTATCTCAGCCCATGAGTTCTTGCACTTTTACCTTTCTGATTCTCTCCCCATCCCACCTGGGGAGAGTGAGCGAGCGGCTGTGTGGCACTTAGCTGCCTGCTGGGGCTAAACCACAACAGCAATATAACTGTAAGACAATATTCCACCAAAGGAAAGGTGAAGTATTTAGAAGCGCCTAGCGACCTAATTAAGCAACAGAATAGGTTGCTTCAAAGGGAGAGATTCAACTCATCTTGTTTCAGACATCTGCAATGTAAACTGCTATAGCAGCCTATATTGTAGTCTAGACTCTCTTCATACTCAAGAAATACACATTTTCAGGGACAGATTTGTGACGGTTCACAATTAGATAAATGATGATTCAGACATAATTGACAGTATTAACTAGATCTTACTGGGAACGTAGAATTATTCTCTCAAATGTGAATATCTGATGTTGGTTAGATGAATCACACCCACAATATTATTGAAGTCATGATTTCTATTTTGGATGTATCAGGCAATCACAGATGACAGTAAGCCACCAAAGAAAATAAGAGAAGCCACCAGAAGGAAACATAAGCTTAGGGTTATATCAAATGATCTATTTTAGTGGGGCTAGAGTATTAATGCCAGTATACAAAGAAAGATAAGATTTCATTTGAAATTCTGTGCAGTCACAGCCAAGAAATATATGAATATGCGAAGGGAAGAACAGCAGAAGTGATCAGGGACATGAAGATTTAAATTGACTAAGAGAGTTTGGTTCATAACTTGGTCATCTGTAATATTCGGTTACAGAATCAGAATCACAGAATCAGCTAGGTTGGAAAAGACCTCTGAGATCATCAAGTCCAACCTGTGACCTAACACCACCCTGTCGACTAGACCATGGCACTAAGTGCCACATCCACTCTTTTCTGAAACACCTCCAGGGACAGTGACTCAGCCACCTCCCTGAGTAGCCCGTTCCAATGCCTAATCACCCTTTCTGCGAAGAACTTCTTCCTAATGTCCAACCGAATCCTCTCCTGGCACAGCTTAAGACTGTGTCCTCTTGTCCTATTGCTATTTGCATGGAAGAAGAGACTGACCCCCACCTGGCTGCAACCTCCTTTAGGTAGTTGTAGAGAGAGAGTGATAAGGTCTCCCCTGAGCCTCCTCTTTGCCAGGCTAAACAACCCGAGCTCCCTTACCGCTCCTCATAGCACTTGTGCTCCAGACCCTTAACCAGCCTCATTGCCCTTCTCTGGACACGCTCCAGCACCTCAATATCCTTCCTAAATTGAGGGGCCCAGAACCGGACACAGTATTCAAGGCGAGAATAATCACCTCCCTAGTCCTGCTGGCCACACTATTCCTGATACAGGCCAGGATGCCATTGGCTTTCTTGGCCACCTGGGCACACTGCTGGCTCATGTTTAGCCTGCTGTCAATCAATACCCCCAGGTCCCTTTCTACCTGGCCACTGTCCAGCCACACTGTCCCCAGATTAGATATTAAAGAAGTATTTCTAGCCTCTTTAAAGGTTGAGGACCTCTTACTCCAGTAGGATCATGGCTGGCAAAAGGTAAATAATTCTAAACTGGGACTGACCACTTGATGAGAAAAGCCATGATTTGATGTGTTCGCTAATATTGTTCTATTTATTTATTTATTTATTTATAATGACAACTGATTTCCATATACTTGCTTTTCTTAAAGATTGTACTATTTAACATAAATTCTAAGTGGCACTATTTTCTATTCAGAAAAAAAAAGACTGCCCAGACAAGTGTCATGTTGTCTTTGGTGGAGTTTTTTATTTTAATAGGAATGCAAGATTTGACTTCCTAGTGTTTCATATCTCTTACTTCTTTCTTACTATAGATTTTTCTTTCTTTTCTTTTTTCTTTTTTTCTTTTTGGAAGTATCAGTACTCATATTACTAAAAACTGTTTGCTTTAATATGAATACTAATTCTTACTACTTACTGCTTGCTATTCATTCATTTATAAATAGATATATTACTTATAATTGTTTAACATTACTCTGTTGTTTTCCTTAATGAGAAATAACCTTATTACAAAATCATTTGCTATATAAACATATCTATCATTTGTCTCACCTGTCATTCTAAACCTATAAAGAAGCTAACAAGCAAACATTAAGCTGTAGATGTCTTTTATAAATAAGTCTGATCAGTCCTCAGAAACAGTCTTGTTCACTTACATGTGCCTTTTATTTGTTATGTTAAATTACTTCTTCTCCAACTCCATCTTGATACTTTTTTCATTTTTTGTCTCCTCTCTTGATCATGGTTAAAAAGTTTTTCTAACAGTCTTTTCTTCATTAATCTAACTCTTTAAATTCATTAATTATTTGGATATTGTTTCTTTAAATATTTCCTTGTAGCTTTGGATCTTCTTTCTCTCCTGCCACTGATTGCTCATGCTTTATCAGAGGAGTCTTCTCCTCTTTTCCTTTATATTCCTAAGGAACTCTGTCCTTCAATAAACTCTCATACTGTGGTTGGGAGTGGGGGGAGGGTACTATCAGTTTAATAGCTACTTTGACTTTTCAAAGATTCAGATATGGATCTAAATCTGAATATGATCTTGATTTCTTTAATAATTTCACATCTCAGCCTACCTCTGATATTTCTCTTCATATAACTTCTAACTGCATGTTTCCTCAGAGCAGAACAAACTAATGGCAGTCAATGAACTTTGTGACAATATAAAATGAAAATAAAGCATAAATCAAGACAAAAAGAAGTCCAGAAAACAGTTAAAATACCTGCAATTATCACTTTTGCATGCATAATTTTATTACAATACTTTTAAAAAGAAATACTGCAAATACTAATGTGAATGATTTAAATTCTTCTGATTGATTTCACATTTACTTTTCACACTGGCTAAATAACCTTCAGGGTACTGAACAGAAACTTGTGTTTATTTAATGAGTGTTACAACATCAACAAGGAGGTTAAAATGAGTTACCTCTTGAATAAGTTTCAAAAAATCTGTCTCAAAAGAAAATTAAGAAAAAAGGATGGAGGTTATTGAGATCGAAATAAGATCTTGCCAGATTGCTGCTGATATAAAAGAAAGTCAAGAAAGGGAAGTGAGTTTAAACAAAAATTTACAAGTCTGGATGGAGTTTAAGTTCAACTGATTAATATATCCAGATAACTACTGGAAATTAAGGTGTAATATTTGAGGGAAAATCTAGGATTAACCATTAAAGTATAGCGTAAGAGAGGGAAAGGTGGTTAAATGGTATAAAAATGAAAAGAAGCCTGACAGTTACTCTCCAACTTCAATTTACTGCTAAAATAATCTAAACTATGGATGGTAAACAGATGGATTTCCTTGTATCTATGAAAACTGCAACCAAAAGTAACTCAGGTTGATAATAATTGTAGCCATTATATTCACAATACCAAATGGTGTTTCCACATGAGATTTGATTTTTCTTCAGAACGGTGGGATTGGTTCTGCTTTTCCATTTGAAGACTGAGGTTAACTGCTCCTGTAGCTAAGGAGAATAGACTCACCACTAGTCATTTGACAAAGACCAAAGAGCCCCCTGCATGTGAATATTCTTATTCAGTCTTCAATGTTTTGTGTTACTGTGCTTGTATCGCTTTGCCTGTTCTACCTAATAAACCTATTACAGTTTCCTGTAATTGTATTGCTGTTTTTAAATAGTCAAATTATCCATCTAATCTTCAGTATATATTACAAATAGGTGATCTTAGAGACTGACTAATACATTTCCATATAAATTGGAAAACCATTAAAAGAGTTCTATTTGCATTTTTTAAAGCGCAAACCTAGTAAAGCAAAGACCCGGTGGCTTATTAAGTGCTAAATATATTTGGAGTGGCTTATTAAGTGCTAAATATATTTGGTAACACCCAAAGTCACCATCACAACAATCATGTGGTGGACGCTGTAACTGTCAGATAAGTGACAGCAAACTTATAGTAACCCCTACGAATGTAAGAACTGAGTAATGCAGAAGGAGACCTTTGATAAGATGACTTTCTGGCAATACTGTGTAAGACTTCTTCAGGAATTCCGTATTCATAGTGCTCATTTCTCTTGTCTGTCAGTGGACTTGGATTATACAGCAGAAAAGCTGTAATTCCAGCATTTGATATAATAAAATCATTTTTTTTCAAAGGAAACATAGATCAAAATTTATTTATTTGTGTCATTTTAGCTGAATACACTGAAAATAATTTTAATTGCCATAGCCTGTTTTTATAGATGGCTGCTTCAGTTTATACTATTAATTTACCCGTTCTTTCCATTGTTTTTGACCCTCTGGGTCTGTGTTGGTCATTTTTAGACTCTAATCTCTAATTAGTAATTATCAAATAATATGATGCAAATAACAATTTTAAATTGCTCTAAAACACTAAATACTGCCACAGTGAGTAAGTATACCATTTCTGCATATTCAGAAGATAACACAGTTGCTAATGCAACTTTGAGATCCTCATTTCTATTGTTACTAAGAAAACAAAGCAAAGCAAAACAAAACAAAGCAAAACAAAAAAAAAACAACAAAAAAATGTGTTTTCTAGAGGCTGGTACTACACGTCATGGAACAGAAAGGGAACCATGTTGCAGTGGCTTAATAGATAGCATGTCAGATGTGAGAAGTACAGTGATTTACTTTAATAGAAATATTTGAAGTTGCTCCGAGTCACTTATCAGAGCCCAGCAGCTTATTTCATTAGCATTTTTATATTTGCTTATGCTTTTAAAATTAATCTGAGCAAACGGTAAAAAGTTTATATGTGTAATTTATTCTAGTGCCTTTTGTGAGATGCATTTTTAGAGGGAAAATAAAAATTAATACTTTGGTCTGTTGTACTATAAGTAAACTCATCTGAAAAGTATAATAAAAGTCTAATGTCAATACGTTTTAGCTATATTGTGGAATACATTTTTAAAATTACAGCTTTCAAAATCCATAAGAAATTTCAACAAAACACATTTTTGTTAATTTACACACAACTGGAGGACACTGCAAAATCAGTGGCAGTATAATAAAATACTTAGGGCTTTGTAAGAATAGCGGAGACATGCTGGTCTTTCATCATTTCACAGCTAAAGTACTCTTTGGAGCAATAGAGGTTTAAAGGAGAAAACTTACATTATGCTAAAAATAAAAAATAAAAAGAACATTAAGCAAAAACTTTGTCATATTTTATTGCTAACAAGGAATGTACATTTTAGTTTGTATAAATAGTTACAGGTAAGAATGAAATTATGCTGAATTGTGTCAGGTTCACTTTGACAGTTTTTTTTTTTAATCAATTATTACTATTATTAATTATTCTTATTATTATTCAGCATGGTATGTACTCTGCACACGGTGCCATTCCTTATGTCAAATATGTTCTTGTACACGAGTAAAAAAATCCATTTTCTGTACAAAAGAAATATCAAGTAATCATAAATAAGTCATAAATATGTAAATGTGTAAGAAAACCTACACCCACCTCAAAACATCTAACTCCTTAGAATAAAGGAACTGAGGAGACAGGACAAGGCCTACTTCAGTTACAAACATTGAAGCTGAATTTAGATGAGAAGCTCTGATATGGTTTTTAGGAAACAAACAAAACAAAACATTTTATGTGAAGAATAAACATTCATTGCTGCTGAATGGTTAGAGAAATTCACACATACATTCACATACACAGATACTAGCGTTATTTTTTCACTTACCAAGTGTTGAATTCTGTAACTCATAACTTGGCCTCTGTCTCTAACTAAATATATGCAAGTATTTAGTGGTGTTGTTTCTCCATTTGGCTTTCTGAATGAGTCTCTGAGGAATTTTTATGAGCAACTTCTTTTATAATAGGAAGATTTTTTTTTTCTTTTTCTCCATGGAGCATTCATGCAGAACTTTAAGATACCTGTGAGTCTTGGAAACCCATTCAGTAAGGAGTATGATACCTATAAAGGGATTTTCTGAAATGTCTTCAGAAGTACTCCATGCTTAGCAGAACTGTCTTCCTTCCAAGAAGGCAACTTCCTGCCAACTGTAACTTTACTATCCTGTAGGCTTCGAGACTGGAAATAGAATATAGAGGTTGTTGCTTCTAGTCCAGTGACTGAAAAGTAGATGTTATACATTATGTATGATATTCATTATTGTTACTTTTTTCTAAGTGGTGTATTGGAATTGAGTCACTGTCACTGTCTGGTCTGTAACTGATAATTGCTTAGCTAAAGAGTCAATTTAGTATCTATGGCTGTGAAAATAAATGTGAGTTTTAACACTCTAATGAAGTACAAAAAAATAAATTTGAAGTAATTAATTTTAGAAACTCTTCAATTTTTCTCATGAAAACAAAAAATTATATTAATTATATACGTGAAGAAAGCAAATGAAATTAAATACTGGCTTCTATGGCCATGCATCCTTTCCTTTTATTGAACAACTCAGAATCTAGAGTGCAAACACAGGATGTGGAAAGCAGGAGGCGTGGTGGTTTTACCCAGCTGAGCAGCGGAGCTCCACCACAACCGCTTCCTCACTCCCCCTCCTCAAAGGAAAAGGGAGAGAAAATATGATGGACAAGGGCTCAAGGGTTGAGATAAGGGTAACTTAATTAAAGGGAA
>VXAL01001634.1:36164-52348 GCA_013399475.1 Chauna torquata | reverse complement strand
AAAAGAAAAGAAAAGAAAAGAAAAGAAAAGAAAAGAAAAGAGAAAAGGAAAGAAAAGGAAAGAAAAGGAAAGAAAAGGAAAAAAGAAAAGAAAAGAAAAGAAAAGAAAAGAAAAGAAAAGAAAAGAAAAGAAAAGAAAAGAAAAGAAAAGAAGAAAAGAAGAAAAGAAAAGAGAAAAGAAGAAAAAAGAAAAGAGAAAAGAAAAGAAGAAAAGAAAAAAGAAAAGAGAAAAGGAAAGAAAAGAGAAGGGAAAAGGAAAGAAAAGAAAAAAAGAAAGAAAAGAGAAGGGAAAAGGAAAGAAAAGAGAAAAAAGAGAAAAGGAAAGAAAAGAAAGAAAAAGGGAAAGGAAAGGAAAATAGAAGGCATTATAAAGTTTTCTTTATTATTTTTTTCAAGACTTCTATATGCTTATTTTTAGATAATGGTTTCCTATTAATCACATTAGATTTTTTTATCATGTTTAAGCACTAAAATCCTCTTACATCAATTTAGAAGTGTTCAATCAACTCTGAAATAGAGTTGTGGGTAAAACATAAATGGCGATGATTAGGAATGTTTTACATGAGCAGTAACTGTATTTCTTCCTGAAGCATTACATGCATTTAAAAATCCAATTGTATTTCATACACTCTGAATAGATTTTTTTGGTAAAATTACAAATGGGATTTTTTTGATCTAAAACTAGCTTTTTGATTTGTATATTTTTAAAGCAACTTCTTGACTTACCTCTAAGACACAGATCTATTTTCATTGATGTGTCTCTGTAGAACAAATTAAAGATTAAAAAATAATATTTCTGCACAAAAAAAAATCATTCTAATTGTTTGAAATTTGCACGATTTTCTTTGATGTTTCTATGTTTTTCAGTTTCTCTCTTTCTACTTAATTTTATAGGGGTTATGAAAACTTCTAATCAGATGTTATTTTAAAGTACATTCATTTTGTGCTTTTCAGAATAAAGTTGTTCTGTCACTGCAGAATTGCCACCCAATCTGTTTTTCCCATTCTTGTGATGTCATTTCTACAAAATTCATACTTTCAGGCTAATAAAACACATTGATAGAAGACAATACTTCCTGGTATCAGTATTGTAATACCAGAAACAAATTGCTGACCATTCTGAATTCAAACAAATGACCTTCTGACTTCATTGGGGCTAAAATTATATACCAGTCCTCAAAATATGTTTGACTGTTCATCATTCAAATTCCTGTTGGAATCACTGCAGCATCAAAAAACTTATCTCAATGCACTCCAAGGTCCTTGTCCCCTGAACATCCCCACTGTATAAAAATTTGTTTGATTCATATTCTATTTTTGCAATTAAACAATGGACAGCTTCTGAAAGTAAACCAAAGTGTAGTTCTGAAAACTATAGTGTTCATGTACCATCAACAATAGGCAGTATAGATGAAACTAAAAGCATTTCAACTCATTCTGGTCTATTCAGCCCTTCAATGGTGTTCCAAAAGTTTTTGCACACTTTTATTTTGTAACTCAGATTTTCATTTCCATGTTTTCAAACACAATTCTGTAAACCTGTAGTACATACCAGATCCTTTGTGTTGAAGGAAATGCACAAAACCAAAGCAAAACAATGGAAAAATAATATTTTGTTGAATCAAGAAGAGAAACAGTGAGAAAATATGGTAATATGGTACAAATAGAAGGTACAATCACAGAACAATGCATATGTGAACTACTTGGAATAATTTACCTGCTAGCCACAGATCTCTCCTTTGAAAAAATGTAATATGAAAAAAATGTGTGAACATAGTGTATATTAAGCAAACCACAGAAAAATATTACTGTTATTTTGCTTTAATAAAACCTGAAGACTATTTGAATAAAATTCTGAGGCACATAGTTGTTTATAAAAGAGGAGAAATTTAGCTAACAGAGAAAATATCTTTATTCAATGTACTAGAGCTACATTTTGAAAAGTATATTGGTGAAAATTGAAATGATTTAGGAATATAAATAGCATAACTTTAGCTACAAGAGATTTCAACTGTTTATAAAAAAATTCTAGCGGGCTGAAACCCTATCTATGACAACTTAAGTCTAACTTGGTCTTCCTAGCTCTCTTCTGCAGATACATAGAAAGTAGTCCACAGACTGTTCAATGTCCATAAAAATTGATTGGCAAAGAAGGCAGTCCTCCAGCTATTTGAGGTCCACAAATAATTCATTGAATTTAAATACAATGAATTCAAAATTTCATTCAGAAATGCCTTCTGAAAAAATGTTTGAATACTATTACTTCACTCTGGAGGGAAAATGGAGAAAAGCAGTACCTCAGGAGAAAACAAGAAGACATTGATCTTGCATTATATGATAACATAAAAGGAACTTGGTCTTGTGATTAAGACACCTATCTAGCTAGGGGTATGTTTGGGCTGTGATATTGCTCTAATAACTGTTTTGAACTGTACAGTTTTAGTAGTTACTACATAAGTTACAGTTCAGAGGAAGGATCTCAAGTGGAGGAGTAGTGCAACAAGCCTGAAGAGTTATTCAGCTCAGACTGAAATAATAGACATAAAATGCAAGATTCAGTTGCCTATCATGGTGTGTACTATCAGTCACTGTGTAGGCTCTAACACCTATTCTAGAAAGGTTTGGTTCTCAAAGCTATAATTCCAGAGTCATGTGTATCAACCATCCATATATGACCTGATTAGAACATGGCATGTGAAATGACTATGTAACTATTAGTATATAACCAAATCATGATCTAGAGCTCTTTTGAGTATAATAGAGGTTTAGAAATCTAGCTCATGTATATAACACTTTGTACATACTGTCTCAAGGTTTTTATCTAAAAATAGGACCAAAACCTTTTTCTTAGTTACTATAGCAAGATTCAGTTCTTAAGCATAGCCATCTTATATATTTCAGGCTCAGTGGGTTATCCTCTTTTCCTTCCAATTAATATGACAGAAATGCACACCTCTTATATGCCCTATAATGCAGTCAACTCTCATAGGGCATCACAGATACTATCAACTTATTAGTAGGCAGTTAATCAAGATTATATTTACACTCAAATTCCACTATTTACTTTACATTAGAAGACACAAACCAAAGCCAGCTTCTCTATAGTAACTACAAAGGAAGTTTAATTTCTCCAAATGAACTCTATGGAACCTGTTGTCATTTAACCCCAACAGGCAGCTAAGCACCATACAGCCATTCAATCACTCTCCCCAGATGGGATGGGGGAGAGAATTGGAAAGGTAAAAGTGCAAGAACTCATGGGTTGAGATAAAGACAGTTTACTAGGTAAAGCAAAAGCCGTGTGTGCAAGCAAAGCAAAACAAGGAATTCATTCGCTACTTCCCTTGGGCAGGCAGGGCTACTTCCATGAAAGCAGCATTCATCACAGGTAATGGTTTCTTGGGAAGACAAATACCATCACTCCGAATGTCCCCCCTTCCTCCTTCTTTACTCCAGCTTTTATTACTAAGCATGATGTCATATGGTACGGAATATCTCTTTGATCAGTCTGGGTCAGCTGTCCTGTTCATGTCCTCTCCCAGCATCTGGTGCACCCCCAGCCTCCTCGCTGGCAGGGCAGCATGAGAAGCTAAAAAGTCTTTGGCTCTGTGTAAGCACTGCTCTGCAGCAATTAAAAACATTGATGTATTATCACCACCATTTTAATCAAAAAACCAAAACATAGCATTGTGTGAGCCTCTACAATGAAAATTAACTCTGTCCCAACCAAAACCATGACAGAACCTGGATTCATTTATGGAAAACAGGTAAGTGGAGATTTTAAGCACTTTGTGTTTGAATTTAAGAGGAGTTCAGTCACTATATATATATTGTATTTAGGCAGCACAAAATAAATAACCTCTAATGGTCATACTTCAGTTTTTACTCTTCTGTCTTTTTATTTCCTCCTGTTTAGAATAGTAAAAACCATTCTTGACTTTGAGTTACTGGAATAAATAGACATACAGAAGTTCAAAAAACAAGCAAACAAACAAAAAAGATCCAACAAGAACAGAAAGTTCAGAAATAAGGCATGAAAAAAAAAAAAGGGCAAAATAAATTCTGCTATGATCTCACAATATCTTCATGAAAGATGGATAAAGCCACACTGCCAGATAGTTGGATAGCTCATTAAAATATATAAATAAATAAATAAATAAATAAAGAATTAAGGAGTTAAGGAATGAATTATGACTGGCATCTTATGTTTTAATTACAGTAAATATATATACAGAGAGAGAAATAGAGAGAACAAAAGAGAAATCAGAGACATTAGGAACAAGAATTTGAACTCTGTAGCTCTCATTCGGACTGCCAGATGACATTCCTTCAGCTGTTTGTAAGGAAAACAAAAAAGCTAGGAACTAAAGAATGACATTCTGGATTATTCATTCAAATTCTTACCTGTAATGTTTCCTGAAAAATTGCCTTAAGATATCAAATCAAATAGGCAATAGAAATGAAGAGTAAGACTATCTCTGCCAATAGACTATTGCAATAGACAATCCTCAGTGTATCTGCAAAGAGATATTTGTGTATCTTTCCTTATTCTATTGAGATCAGCTATGCTGCCTTTTGCTTTAGAGAAGGAAGGAGGGAGAGACAGACAGACAGACAGAAAGATAGAGAGGAAAAGAGCCAATTTTTTAGGTCAAGTTAGATATTGATGTTTCATTTATAATAAACTGAAAAAAATAAATAATAAAAACAGTGATAAAAAAGCATAAACTGGTCTCCAAGAACAAGTATGTGCAATCACAAATCTGCATGATTAGAATGTCTGATTTAGAAGAGGTAGCCTATTAAACCTTGGATCACAAAAGCAAGTTAATTAACAGAACAAATTATTGTTTTGAAGACAATATTCATCTTATATCAAAATCTAGTGCTGCTTAGTCTACTGATTAAATGGATTTTTTACATGCTCAGTTTATAGTTTTTAAATATAGCCAATAGCTACCAGCTGATAAAGGAAAAAATAGCAGCCCTAGCACTCATTAAAAAGGATAGTTTGTGTTAAAAAGTATCTTGCCAACAGCAATTTTTACAAAACGTTTTACATGATTAGCTAATTCATCTGAGACTCATGTATACAGCATCAAAATTACATAAAATGCAAAGTCTTTTAAAAAAGTAGTTCAGTAATTGTGCAATGTGATCAAGAAATTCCAATTTCTATTGATATTGCTATCATAAAAAAGACCTTTTTTTTTAATATCAAGAGGAAACCTAATATAGACCTTTAAAATGAAATGTATTACTTGTTCCAGAGCCCTTCCTCATCTAAATTGCTGTGAATCTTTCAATCAAAGATCTTTCAAATGAGAATTTTTGAAGATGTCTGCTGCAAAAATATAACTAGATTCTTACTTATTTGTCTTGGCAAAAATTAAAAATAGACTTCCATAGCTGTTTAGAAATAGCTAAGACTCAGGTATCTGAGTACATTTTCTGAGTAAAAACTCAGGTTGGAAAAACGTGTTCAGGTATGCAAACATACTTACACGTTAATGGGTATGCATGGACATCTCCTGATGATGATATGTCTCCCTGCATAAATATTCTTCACTGGAATATGTAGGCTACTTCTATACTCTTAAACAAATGTATTGGTTTGGACCAAAACTGTAGCCTTGAGACCACTTTATACCAGCTGGCTTGAATTCACATCCGTTAGAGTAAGAACACATTTCTCTTTGATTCAGCTAGTTGCAGTGCTCCAAAACAGAGCCAGGTAAAATATCAGTTGGTATGTACTGATCATCAGCATTACAGTGCCTGAGCTTGCTCCATGTCCTACAGAGACCAAGCAAGAAGGGACATATGGCAGAAAGAAAAAGACATCTGTCTGTCCGATATTACCTGGCCTGGAGATACCCAAGTCCTTCTGAACATTAACCATATAGATTTGAAGCTTGTTAGAATTGAACCGAGAGCACAACTGTGAGGTAAATATATGACAAGAACATGTCCCAATTTCTTAATACAAGCTTTCCTCCATGGGAATAAAATACTGCAGTTTAATGCACAGTTATGCTCAGAATATCAGAATGGCAGCTCTACCATATGGTATACATTAAGATTACTCTTAGAAGCATATAATCATCTAGGAAAAGATCTTCAAGATTATGAAGTCCAGCTGTCAACTTGACCTACCAAATCCTATTACTAAACCATGTCCCTTAGCACCATGTCCACACATCTCTCAAATACCTTCAAGGATGGGGACTTCACCACTTCCCTGGGCATCTCGTTCCAGTATTTGACCACCCTCTCCATGAAGAAATTCTTCCTAATATCCAGTCTAAACCTCCCGTGACACAACTTGAGACTGTTTCCTTATTTAGTAATCAAAGAGATCTAGCCTTGTTTTTTAGTATATTATCTATTCAAGGACAATAATTACATATGTAAACATTTGAGGGGAGGGTATCGAGAGGATGGAGCCAGTCTCTTTTCAGTTGTGCCTAGCAACAGGACGAGAGGCAATGTGCACAAACTGAAACACAGAAGGTTCCGGCTCTACATGAGGGGGCACTTCTCTACTGTGAGGGTGACAGAGCACTGGAACAGGTTGCCCAGAGAGGTTATGGAGTCTCCTTCTCTGGATATATTCAAAGCCCTCCTGGATGCCATCCTGCACAACATGCTCTAGGTGACCCTGCTTGAGCAGGGGAGTTGGACTAGATGATCTTCAGAGGTCCCTTCCAACCCTGCCCATTTTGTGATTCTGAGATTCTGTGATTTGGATCACTTTCAGAGCATAAGAAGGTGTATTCTGATCATTTCCAAGTACTGGCTCCAACACAGTCAAATCTGAGATTAATATGATAAAGAATCCTTCAAATCTCACAGACTGTCCTTCTGCAAGAGATATTGAAGGAAACAACATACATACTGGATTTATTAATGCAATATTCATTACCTTGTCCCTCCTTCTACTCACAATTTATATCTACTTTTTGAAATTGTGTACAATATACAGAGAAATTGCTATTTCATAATGTCTAATAGCACTAGCAAGCTAGTTTTCCTTGGCACAATTAAAATAATTGTACCAAAAGCTAGTGCATAATTTATCCATGTGTTCCTTCAGAACAATAAGTGAGCTGTTCACTCTACAGTTATTGCTGAACAGTGCTCATAGAGTATTACAAACTTTCCACGTTGTTGCTTTTAAATATAGTAATTTGGCTCAGTTACAATAAGCTTGTAACAAACCTATAAAGATGTCAGATGTATTTAAAAAAACACTGTAATGCAACTGAGCAGAAAGCTGTAAGGTGAGATGTACAGAGTTGATTGAGTCACTGAGTCAGAATGTGTTTTACCAGAAAAAGATAAACAAATTCTAAAAAAATGTTCTATGGTCATTATGTTCTCACTCTTAGGGCTTTACAGATAATTTTTACCAGCAGCCTTCTGTATTACGGGCTGAACTGGTGGAACTGTCCCACATCATCGGTCTGCACTTTAGTGCACATTATCACAGCCTATTCTAAATCATGCATTACTATCTGGAACAGCTGGCTATCAGTAGGCCATGGAATATCACACTGGGGTACCTCTATCCTGGAGATCATGAATCTGTTACTGATCTAAAATAGCTGGATTGTTATATTTCAGGGCATAGTGCAAGAATTTTTTATACTCATTATCCCTCAAGACTCTCTATCATTGTGACTAATAGGAATAGTGGTTTGAGTGGATGAAGAACACATTCTTAAAAAATAATCCTGTACTTTTTTAACTGGACTGTAGGAAGAGCCATGGTGATGCAAGAAGGTGTTTCAAGGTCACCCTAAGGTCATGCATGATTGTGCTTTTAAGCTTTTTGCTGCAAACAGGCAGCAATGGAATTCCTAGGTGAAAAAAATATCCAAAGAATATTCAAGCAGAAATAGAATGACCCCAGCTTTTATGAAAAACATGCAAGATATTACACTAGCAATAGTAGCACCAGACCAGGTCATTTGCAGCATAACACTACATGGTGGTTCATATTGCTGAATGCATGCAGACTTTTACAGTCATTTTCACACTTTCTTTGCTTCATCACTGAATTTCACCATGGCACCATCATTTCCTGTTATCAGGAACTCAGAACTGTGACAAGAATTTCTCTCATAAGTACCAAAAATGTCTACTTTATAAAGAAGGAAATGAAGTTTTTCCTTAAGAAGACAGTAGATCCTAACAGATTTATCCTATGCATTACATTGACTGTGAATAAATTAATGTAATCTCAATTCTTCTTACTTTTCACCATTCCTGGTCTTTCTTCTTCTTCTTCTTCTTTTTTTTTTTTTTCATTGTATCAGTGCACTATGAATTAGTGGCTAAAGGAAATATACATATTTAATAGCATACCTCAAGATCAACAGTGAATTTATGTTCAGTTTAGATTGCATTTATCTGTCTAATAAATCTCTTTCACATATCTCACTCTTTCAAGAACTATTATATATAGTGTTCAGCTTATGGTGTCAGATTTTTAGTTTCACTTCTCCAGCATAAATGTGGCAGAAGCTTTTGCTCATCCTTAAATTTGTACCATAATTTCAATGAAATTATTAAAACAGGAAGAAGTCAAAGTAGTAAGAATCCCAATTATTTCTGAACAGAACAAGAAAAGGGCGAGTGAGTACACAGACTTATTTTCATGCATTTTAAAAACATTGGTTCTGGATACAACTTGGCTAAATGAAAAATGTCAAACCATTTTATTATTTTTTATTGCTTGTATAAAGAAATGCTCATATAATATGCCTCCTTATTTTTATTGCTATCCCTTATGTAATTTGCATAGGTATTTTCAGAATGAAAAATGGTGTATGATCTGATGGTAATATCATCAGGCTAGCATTAAGAATATAATTCAGAAAATTTATGTTACCTTATTAAAATCTTCAAGATGTTATATGTTACACATTTACATGCAACCGCTTGAAAATATTAACACAGGTTTACCAGCAGATATAAAAATAATTCCTGAAGGACAAGGTCAAGCAATAACTACTTTGAAGGAAAGGAATTTATTTCAACCAATCATAACTGTTATCCTTTTTATTGTAAGCAACTAGAATAATTGACTGGCATATCTGATACAGCTTGACCTGTTTCAGGAGAGGTAGCCGCAAAACAAACAAACAAACAAACAAAAAACCAGGGAAATTCCATGATTCACTGCACACTGATATAACCATCTGCTGGAACATACAATGGCTGAGTTGTACTCAGGATGAGCACCAGCATTCAACCTGCGACCCTTTTTGAATTAAGAGTTTTCAGTGGTTTGGGAGAAGCTGCAATCTCCTGGTGGTGGTCTTTTAAAATAGATGTATCCTAAAGTGGCATCAAGAGAAATCAGTAAATGAATGAGGAAAAAAAAAAAAGGGGGGAAAAAAAAGAGAAAAAAAAATTCCTCTCAACCTGAATGTTACAAGTAAATAAGAAGAAAGAATCATATTGCTTGGTTAATTTTTCATTATATTAATGACCATATTAGAGAAGAATAAATTATGCATACTTACTTGTAGGAAAAGAATTCACATTTTCTCAAAGTTTTGCAGTTCAGATCTTCTATTACCTAGATTAACTAAACTCAAATGTGACTATATTGACTCTATGACTCTTATTAATTATGTCCCATTGTGAATATTGGTTTCAATAATGGCCTTATTTACATTATCATATATATTGCGGCCCTGATATTCTGTACTAGCAAAAATATTCGTGTCTGGCGTTCTTTTAGGCTCTAGCATAACAGAGCAATGTCATGCTTAACATGACCTCATGTCTAAATACATACAATACTCAAGGATGCAAAATTAGAATAATTTCCTATAGCTGTAGCTGTATGTAAAACTTATCGATCTTATCTGTATCATATGACCCTTTATCATATTGACAGCGTCTGTATCATATGACTACAAGAAACCCTACTAGCACAGCTAGACAAATTTAATAGAGAAAAGACAGATAAATAAAAACTTAACAGTTATTTTTCTCATTGTGGTACAATCTAAATATAACACATGAAAGTATCAGTTTTTGTGTTATTAAAAACTGTTATAATTAAACAAATGCCATGATACAATTATGTATATACATATTTTATACGATAAAGTATAAAGCATAAGCCATGTATAAAATTATATATACAAAAATATACATATAAACAANACAAATTTTGATTTATGCTGAAAAATCCTTTTTTCTCTTGAAATTTCCATTTTATATCAAAATTAATCTGTCTTATTTTAATTAAAAATTGAAATAATGATATATGTACATAACTGAAAACACTGACACCAACATTTCTTTTCTTCTTCCATTTGCATTAATATCTGATAAATATAAACTCCTTAGGTCCACAATCAGGTGGGTAAAAAAGCAGATTTCACTACAACCTTTTTGACATCTTGAGAGTTTGACTAAGTGTGGGAGAAGAGGCTCATTCCTAGTGCTATAGCTTCTCTGCTTGTAACTGCAACTGAATTTTGTCTTCGCCTTACTGAAGAAGTCGTAAGACCTTGTGATTGCAAAAGCTTGAACTTTCAGTCAAGCACAGTATCAAAACTTACTATCAACTTTCACTCGAAACACTGCCATGGAAGATGTAGATGGATCAAGCCAACTGATTGGATTCTAGATCTGTAGCCATGGTATACAGTACGGAATGACTCTTGGCTCTGCTCTTTTTTTTTTTTTTCCTTTTTTTTTTTCTTTTTTTTTCTTTTTTTTTTGGTTGCTGAATGAATTCCTTTATATTAATATTTTTAGATATGCAGCTTTAAAAAGCACAGTCTACCAAGTGAGTCATACTTACATACGTATTGAAACTTCTTCCTATCCATAACCATAATGTTTAATGTTTTCCTGTTTTCTTTGAACTTATCTCATTTAAATATATATAAAAAAAATTCTCTGTTAATGCATGCTGATTTGTCTCCTTTGTTTGTAATAAACTGCAACACTACTTCTTTGAGCTGCCCTGAATGCACATTTATTTTCCCATGTAATTTGTAATCACATTGCTTCACCTGTCCCTGCCTACCCCCCAAACTACCCTTGAAGCCTGAATCTTCTGTAGTTGAGGTACTGTCTTCAGCAATTCTGAAAGGAAAAGTTAGAAAAATATTTTGGAATTGTACGGTTACTTACTCTTGCAGAAGAATATTAATTTAAGATGTATATATTGCTGTAATAGGCTTGTTGTCTATCAAATGTATTTAGAAAAAGTTGAATGTATATGAAATTACATAATAAGAAATTGAGTGATATTTATATTCTCTCAAGATTCTTATTACTATGGGACAATTTCTGAAGAATATCATGTGGAAATGTTAATTATATTAGTTTATATTTTTGTAATTTAAGCTTATTTTCCTTATTAATAAAATAAAGCTTGAAATATTTCAAGCTCATTAAAGTAATGAATATGCAATGACATAAAGGAATTTAGGTGGAACAAGATTTGTAATTGCATTTTTAGCTTAACAGAACTCGCAAATATACAAATGACTGAGAGGCAAACATTCATCATTTTCTTCTATCAAGTGCCAAACAAAAAACAAACCCTCTTTCAATATGGCTAGCTGAATGTTTCTATATGATAAAAAAAAAAATCGTTGTCTGTTCTATAATGATGCTATGGTGAAGCATTGAAAGTGCTGAAGCAAAAGCAAGTATGCACTTTAAATCTTAATGCTGACAACAAAGCATTCATACCACCCAGATCTGCAATCTTTTTTTTTTTTTTTTTTTTTCCCATATAATCATAAGACTCCTTGCTACCTTGGGTTACCTTGGTCTTCATTACTGCCACCAAAAACCTTAAAAGACTGTTGGATAGGTTTGTTACAGCTATTGAACCTTAATTGTAACTTAATATCTATAATTATGCATAATTACCCATGTTTATTACTCCTACGATGAGCACACATTTTTCTTTAGCTATAAGGCAAAACAAGTTAAAGCTACTAGTTGCACCGGATAATATGATTTGTATGCACTTCACTGACTTTATTAGGCTGTATAGTTTTAAAATTCAATTAAAAATGTATTTTCACTGTTTAGCCTTTGATTTTGCTAAAGAACATGAATGGAGAAAAATACAGGTCTTCATGGCAGGTGACAGCCTTTCCTTTCTTTTATTCTTTGAAACATGGGCCAAAAATGTTGTAGTAATGTCCTTTGCATGACTTCTTTCCATTCTGAAATATTCAGATGAACCAGTGTGCAAACACAAGGGGAAAAAAAGACATATTTAATCCATTTTATTATTTTAAAAACATAAGTATGATTAAATTGGACTCAGCCTCAGTCTTTACTTGTGTCTATTTAAACTACAAATCATGTTGGTTGTCACTTCAGGGAGTAGATTTGGCATGAGATGGCACAGTCATTTGTAAAACTACTCTTCAGAAAGGCAGCTTGCTTGGATAAATTCCACCATTTGTAAAGAAACAGTCACATGCTGTGACTTCTGTTTTTGTGCATATTGCTTTTCTGAGCTCAATCTTTTAAAATTCAGTAGTTGTGTCAGCAGGATTTGTATTCAGTGACCACCACTGCCATTAATTCCATGAAATCAGTTATGAGGGTAGATCTACTTACTTTTATAGTCACTACTATCATTGCACCTGCCTCAGAGTTACTTATAGATGTCACTCTTGCAGTGCTCCAGGGACAAGAAACTACTGTGGCTGTGCAAACTGCTTGATCCAAATGCCTTTGGATCAAAATTGGAGGGATCATCAGCAAGGGGGATCTTCTGTTACTGACCTCCTAATCAGGATGATGAGGCCAATGAAGTATTACTGTGGCTGCTCAAGGAATTCTCAGGCCAACAGAACCTGATCATCATGGGTGACTTCAATTATCCAAATATATGTTGGGAAAATAACACAACAGTGTACAGGTCATCCACTAGTTTCCTGGAACGCACTGATGGCTGCTTCCTGCTACAGATGCTGGACATGCCTACTAGGAACAGCACAGTGCTAGATTTACTGCTGACAAACTGAGTTCAGCTATCTTTAAGTATTGTTTAAAAGGTAAAAAAAAAAAAAAAGAAAAGAAAAAAGAAAAAAAAAGAAATGTTTAAAAGGTAAAACAAAGCTGCATGTGCAAGCAAAGCAAAAGAAGGATTCATTCACTACTTCCCATCAGTAGGCAGATGTTCAGCCATTTTCAAGAAAGTAGGGCTCATCACGCATAATGGTTACTTGGGAAGACAAATGTCATAACTCCAAAAGTGCGCACTCCCTCCCCCTGCTTTTCCCCAGCTTTTATTGCTGAGCATTACTTCTTATGGTAAGGAATACCCCTTTGGTCAGCTGGGGTCAGCTGGCATGGCAGCATGAGAAGTGAAAAAGTCCTTGACTCATTGTAAGCACTGCTCAGCAACAACTAAAATATTGGTGTGTTATCAACACTGCTTTGGTCACAAATCCAAAGTGCAGCACTTTATGAGCTACTAAGAAGAGCACTTTATGAGCTACTTAACTCTATCCCAGCCAAAATCAGTACAGCACAAGAACTTGTGGATCGAGATCATTGCAGAGTAACAAGTGACGGGGAAAAAAAGAAGAGAAAAACAAAACAAAACAACCCAAGTGATATGAAGCACTCACTCACCACTAGCAGACTGATACCCAGCTAGTCCCCAAGCAGTGGCTACTTTGGAAACAGTCCCCCCCAAAAAACACATTTTTTTTTCCTGAGTGTAAGATCATGTGGTATTAAATCTCTCTTCATCCAATTTGGGTCAGCTGTCCTTGCTGTGTCCCCTCCCAGACTCTTGCTCACTTCCAGCCTACTCTATAGAATCACAGAATATGATATGAGTTGGAAGGGACCAACAAGAATCATCGAGTTCAACTCCTGGCTCCACACGGCACCACCCAAAAATCAAACCATATGTCTGAGAGCATTATCCAGTCGCATCTTGAACTCCGGCAGGCTTGGTGCTGTGACTACTTCCCTGGGTAGCCTGTTCCAGTGCCTGACCACCCTCTCAGTTAAGAACCTCTTCCTAACATCCAGCCTGAACCTCCTCTGTCACAGCTCTGTGCCGTTCCCTCAGGTCCTCACAGTATCACTCACAGTACACAAAACACTGTTTTGGTCACAAGACCAAAACACAGCAGTCTAACTGCATCCTAGCCAAACATAGTACAATCTGCAAAACCCTGCAAACTTCTTGTAATGTAACTTTTTGTAGTCATGGGCTACTGTACCTTGGTCTTCTGTACTAGTATTTCACATTCAAATTCTGTTGGAACTCCTAGGTGAACAATGCTCAGCCCTGATGGCTTACTAGCTTCTAACACTTTTCTACAGGGTCTGGTACTTCCTCTTTCTTTTTTTTTTTTTCCTTCTTTCCTTCCTTCCTTTTTCTTTTTCTCTTTCGTTTTTTTCTTTCCTTTTCTTTCCTTCTTTCCTTCCTTCCTTTTTCTTTTTCTCTTTCGTTTTTTTCTTTCCTTTTCTTTCCTTCTTTCCTTCCTTCCTTTTTCTTTTTCTCTTTCGTTTTTTTCTTTCCTTTTCTTTCCTTCTTTCCTTCCTTCCTTTTTCTTTTTCTCTTTCGTTTTTTTCTTTCCTTTTCTTTCCTTCTTTCCTTCCTTCCTTCTTTCCTTTCTAAAATCTAAAGGGATCTAAAATCTGTCAGAATATCCCCAAAACAGAATTCACTGAGTGCACAGAATTCATGGACACTTTATATGCTCTAGTCTTCTAATCCATGAGCATACCTTTAACACCTTTGTCATTAGTTTCACTTGTTATGCGATGTCATCAGCTGAACTTCTTACATGATAACTTGCTTTACATTATTATTATTGTTATTATTGATTTGAACATTCTTTCATAAGTTCAGTTTTGAATTTCCTTTTTAATTTTGACCTGCCAATTCATAACAAGCTTTTCTCTCTAAATAAATAAATAAAAAGTAATTGAAAAACTGGGTATTCCTGTTCATGTCATTCAGCTGGAAAGTGCCGAGCATGCTTTTTGTTACCTTTTCCCAATCTTATTTTTGCATTTTACTTTAAGCAAAAGTTAAATGCAAGAAAACAGAAACCACATTAGGAACAAAAACAAAAACTCTGGATGCTCTTTTTTCACTTGAAGACCCTAATCAGTAAGTTACATTTTTTTCTATCTATCATTTAAATACTAGTTAATTACAGTTGCACCTAATTAACAGTAACTAACACTAAGCAACAGTAACTAAGTCCACAGGTGGGAATTTGTTACAGAGTTGCTTATTTCCTACATCATAGAATCATAGAATCACAGAAGGGTTTAGGTTGGAAGGGACCCTTAAGGATCATCTAGTTCCAAACCCCCCGTCAAGGGCAGGGACACCCTCCACTTGACCAGGCTGCTAAAAGCCCCATCCAACCTGACCTTGAACACCTCAAGGGATGGGGCATCCACAACATCTGGGCAACCTGTTCCAGTGCCTCACCACCCTCATCATGAAGAGTTTCTTCCTTGCAGTTAATCTAAACCTACCCTCTTTTAGCTTAGAGCCCCAATGGCTCTGGAAGCAAGTGGAAGTAAGCAAGTATTGATCTGCAAAGACCTCAAGAAATTTTTTGGAATACAGTTTTGGGCACCTCAGCTTTGTTTCAGTCCTGCTGTTGGGACCTTTGCACTTTATTAGATCTAGCCTTAGAATGGTAATTAGGACTGAGCAAATGATTTGAGAGTTCATAATTTATTAAATAGCTTTTGTCTTTTTTCAATGTATGAAAGTAGCTTTAATATTTTTATTTTAATGAAATGAGCTACTATAAATTATTCAATGAGAAAACCATGCATACAAATAGCCATCTGTGCCAAAGAATCTGTTGTTGGATTTATTATCAATGCTCACTGCAACCGCTGTTTCAGATAAAAGAGCATTTTGTAGCACACATAGGTCGATTCATAATATGAAGGGTATGGCAACGCTAGCCAGAAGGTCTCAAAATTCTGACCTGAAAACTATTTAAAAAACAAAACAAACAAACAAAAAAAACAACCTTTCTTTAATAATGTCTTTCAAAATACTAGCTTCACTTTTGCTAACTTGCCTAACAGATAAAACACACTAACTTTACTGACAGATACAGGATAAAGGAAGGGGGGACTATAAGCAAGATAAACAGCAAGAAAAATTTTAGCCTTCCCCCT
>VXAL01001634.1:0-31040 GCA_013399475.1 Chauna torquata | reverse complement strand
TTTATTTCAGTGTATCAGTCTGATGTACCAATCACTTAAAGCCCAGTTAGACACCATCCGGATCTTTTGGAAGTTTACTGTATTTTCAAGTGAGGCAATTGAACACAAATATAAAATTCCTGCAGTAATTTCAGCTGGTACTTCTGCTTCTTCCTCTGTTACCATTTATATTATCCGTTCTACACGACAGAGTTTTTCACATTGGATTTAGATCTAAACTGCAGTGAATGAACAGATTCCTATAGATGTAGGATATACACTATATAAATATGTGTTTATTTACATTATGTGAATACTGACAGTAATATAATTAAAATATTAAAATATATTATAAAGTTCCTTTTTTTTTTGTCTCGTGTAGAAGAGATTTGTGAAAACAACTTTGTAATCTGACCATATATATATATAAAATTAATGCTTCCGCATGTTTCACTTTTTCTTAATCATATTTAAAACTCATCTTCGTAAGTCTAGAAGATTAAGTTCAAGATATACTTTCTGAATTTCAGACAATTTCTTTTCTGAATAACAGCTATACTGTGAATAATTTTATGCAGATGAAAGTTACGCTGTCATTGAATTGTTAATACCTAACAAGTGATAAATTTATAGAGGAAAGCCTACAGAAAAAGACCATGCATTTTAGCAATACAGAATGGTCTGTAAAACATGTTGAAACCCCATGAAATCAAGCTGATCAGATCTTGCCCTACTGTATGAAGCTTCAGCTGAGAATGCCAGTCAATCACATTACCTGACTGTGGAGCCAACCTGATGTATCCAAAGAAGAAAGCACTATGTGATACTGTGCCATCTGGACCTGAGAAACACCACCTCCTATCTTTTTGCATCCTCATACGACATCTCAGTTGGGTACAGGGTTTTCAGTAGACATGCGATCATATGTTCATAGTTTTACATACACACACATTATGGTGTAACTAGTTCTAAATTTACAGTGAGCATACTACTACTGTTAATCAACGTATTGAAACTATCTGTCATACACCAGCTTTCCCTACTTCTTTATATAAAATCTTTATATTATACAACATTATATACACTGCAGTATTGTAAGGAAAAAGGAATTTAATGGATTGTAAATATTTTGTACATTCTGTTTTGAAAAAAATTACTGGTAAAAATTTACAGTGAGCATACTACTACTGTTAATCAACGTATTGAAACTATCTGTCATACACCAGCTTTCCCTACTTCTTTATATAAAATCTTTATATTATACAACATTATATACACTGCAGTATTGTAAGGAAAAAGGAATTTAATGGATTGTAAATATTTTGTACATTCTGTTTTGAAAAAAATTACTGGTAAAAAAATACACACTTTGAGAACAATCTCAAGGCAACTTACCTTTCACCAAACTAAATTTAATTCAGTATCTTCAAAAGTACATTACTTCACTGTGGAAAAGAACAGGATAGGATTCAACTCCAGAATGTGTCTACCTATATCTAAATGTATAGTTTCCAGATTTGCATGTTAGATATCTAAGCTCTCATTATTGTCAACAGAGCTGAAGGTAACTTGATCCATGGCCTAAATACAAGAGTTGTCTAGGATACAATAGGATATCAGAGCCATCTGCTTAAGGCTGGCAGACCTATAAGTGATCCCTGGAGTGGCAGCTGGAGAACAGTCAAGATATCCTAGGATATCTCAAATGTCATAGACTCTAAGGTTAAGAAGCTGAAGTAAGTCCGTGCATTTGGTCAGCAGAGGAGCTCTTCAAATTCTCCAAGGCCTGATTCTGTTGCTCACACTTAGGCAGGTATTTACTGCTGTTTGAAACATCACAAGATGTTGTTCAGTTGCATGAATGGAGAAATCTTGTGCCATTTTAAAAGCCCTAGACTTACCCACCTAACTACAGCTGGTTCTTTGGAAAGGTTCTTGTCTTCTTTTTACAAGGGCATGTAGTGAAAGGACAAGGGGTAATGGTTTTAAACTGAAAGAAGGTAGATTTAGATTAGATATTAGGAAGAAATTCTTTACTCAGAGGCTGGTGAGGCTGGTGAATAGGTTGCTGAGAGAAGTTGTGGGACCCCCATCCCTGGAAGTGTTCAAGGCCAGATTGGATGGGGCTTTGAGCAACCTGGTCTAGTGGAAGATGTCCCTGCCCATGCCAGGGGTGTTGGAACTAGATGATCCTTAATGGTCCCTTCCAACCCATACCATTCTATGATTCAACAGGCCTTGTTTCTTACCTTCCAGCCTCATGGACCATGGATTGCATATTTTAAGCATTCTAAAATGGCTCAGGACTCCTACGTTTCTGCAACTGTGTCAAGACCTGACTATATGTTCTATTTACTCCTTTGTGTCTGAAACATCCTAACAGAGCTGACAGTTATGGCTAAGGACTCACAGAAGGCCTGTCCCTGTCTAGAACATCTTTGGGTGATAAAGTTGATATCCTAAGGCACCTGAGGACATAGTAGATACTTATATTTAAGCAGCTTACATTTAGTAATTTAATACCTTAGCAGTAGACACTTACATTTAGACATCTGCATTCAGCATATGCAAAGTGAAGTTGAACTTCCCATTATATGTGTCAAAAATGTCTTTCTTGAACATGAAAACAAACACAATGATATCCTATTTCTGTATCTTTCAGAACATTTGAGGATTCAAATACTGTGTAGAAGTAAACAAAAAAAATGTGAATTCTAGCCCTAAGGTTTGATGACATATCCATTAATATTCCATAACTTTTCAAGTTTGAGACCAAATAATGTCAGTAAGAGGGCACACGTAAGTGCAACTTAGAAAGGGAAATAGAATCTTATACTAATGTGTTTAACTTTCATAGTCAATGGGAAAAAAAAAAAAGACAAGTGCAGTAATGAATGATATATTTTAGAAATGTTATACTTCTGTCCATATCATTTTTCTTAGTTTACAACAGGGAAACCATAATTACACATGCATAGTGATGCATATGATACACAGAAGTATCTGATCCAATGAGAGATTATTAAAGATTTTTTTTTTTTTTTTTTAAGTATGGCTACACATTTCTGCTTTCAGAAGAAATTGCAGAATGATGTAGCAATACTTCTGATAATTTTAAATGAACACATTTAACTGCAGGTTACAGTTACCCATTCTAATTCACTGTGGTTTTCAGCATTTCTATGACAGAAAATCTCTGTCCTTATAATGCAAGTATTTTTGTTACATTGAGAAATGGTGTAGAAGTAGCTCTTACAGGAGGGTGCATAAATGAGTCTAGATCCACATTGCTAAATGATTCTGTCCCAAGAAAAGATCCTCAGTTCTCAGGCTAAAACTTAGAGTGCCTAGAATCCACTTCAAAGCAGGTTGGCTGCATTCATAATATATATTCATACCTGGGACTCCCAGGTCCTAGTATACCTATCACATAACAATTCAAGTGGACTTATTTTGTGTCTCTGTATATTTCAGGACACAGTTAAAATCTGGCTCAAGAATTACACCTTTAAGTTATGACTGTGTCCTGGTATGTGGCAAATGAATTTGGGAGGAAGATGAAATGTAAAGGAAACAACACCTGCTGGGATAGTGTTGTAATGCAGTTTTAAAGATTTTGTAAGCTGGAGAATCCAACATCAAGTGTAGTCTCACTAATGTTGCCTTTTGGTAGTGATGTTTGCAGTGATCTGTCTCCAGATTTACACTGAGTTTTACTGGACTACCTAGTTCTGATTGAAAGCCTGCCCAGGAGCTTACCAATATTTGCAAAACACTGCACTGGTCTCACTGCTGGCCATCCACTTTTTCACATTGTGTTAACATTAGATTGCTTGGTAGAGGTAGTGCTCTGTTTTATGAATTAGCTAAGAATATAGACTTGAGAATCTCATGAATTATCCTACTGAATGTTATTCACTTATTTTATTCTGTCTTTTTTTTCTGTGGGGGAATAGAAACAAGATTTGCAGAGTTGTCACAATCATTGTTCTACTACTTGTGTTTTTTTGTTTTGTTTTGTTTTGTTTATTTGTTTTGTTTTGTTTTGTTTTATCTTGGCTTTTTGTTTTGTTTTGTTTTGTTTTTCTTTTTTTTTCTTTTTTTTTTTCTTTTTTTTAATCCAGTACTGTGATAGAAAGTCTGTATTGGATCTAAGAAACTTAGAACCTTGCTGAATGTATACTTAAAATACAATTAAGCACTGAATCCTCTCTAAATTTTTCATCAAAGCTCCTTTCACAAAGCCCTAGGATTCTGGTATCATAAGAGGGACATTTTGCTGTAAGAAGACAATTGCTGGTCTTTGAAGAGTAGGGAACAATAAGCATAAATTATTGCTGTGAGATATTAAGTCAAAAGGAAAACTAGCATGGGAGGAAGATTAAATTAGAGGAGGTAGAGATCAGCATCTGCAAGAGTCTACAGATGATTAAAGCTTTCTTACATAAAGAACTTTTATAAAAAAAAAAAACAACTACTACAGATAGAGATAAACTAGAACATCTTAATTAGATCATCATGATTACTTTGAAAAGGTTAGGGATTTAATCAGAACAACTGCAGATATGGAAAGCATCAAGGTAAATCAATTAAGATTAGAAGCAAACAGAAACCTATAAAACGGCTAAAAATAGTTCCTATAACCTTTGAAAAAGATGTTTAAAACTAAACTCTGCTTGTATTTAAATAAGACAAGAATAGTGAACTCAGAATTTTGTGCAAAATGCTGTGCACCAAGCTTATATTGTATCACTGAATGTATAGGTGCATTGTTTTACATCACTTGTGGATGTAAATATGTCTAAACATAATAATTCTAAATATATTTAGAAAAAATGTGCTTGCAAATATTAGGTTTAATAATATTATCTCAGGTATGAATGAGAAAATTGAGAACTGGTAGAAAATTACAGGTCTAATCTCTGTAGCATTGACCAAATACATACATATTTTACCTAAAAATAAAAGAAACAGTTTCCCACAAGTAAACCACACAGCTTGTTTTTAATTTCTCGTGGAACTTACACTTACAGTTTTCCAGATCCTCTTCTGCTCTTGTAAGATTCTAAAATGTTATCTAAGCTAATCTTTAGTGGCATTATTTATTTATTTATTATATACCTTCTTCAGGTTTATTCTTAGTTTAGATCTGGTCATTTTATGTTTCTGAAGCTGGTTACATCAAACTAATTGCCCTGGATCAATTACCCAAAGAATATTACAATATACTTTGATCCATTTAGTATTTTGCAGTCCACTTTTCCTAAAAAAACATAAAAATAAAAATAAATAAATAAAAAAACCACAGGTCCTTAATTACAATGCATTTACTTAGCTGGTCCAGTAGAATTTGTTGACTTACAAAATAGCTCATTGAGTCTTCAGTGTATCCAGATTGCAGATTTTTTTTTTTCCCCTTTATATAAGATTTTTTTTTTTTTCCTCAGCAAATTGAGAATATGCAATTTAATAGGCACAAGTTTTATTTCTATTTTTTTATTATTACTATTATTCTGGTAGAGGATGTAAAAGCAGTTCTAAAAGTGGATAATATGGTAATAAAATCCTTTGAAGTACTACACTACATAATTGTTGCACGTTATTATTCTCAGCTTTCTGTATTTTCAGGTTATGAAAAGGCTCATTGCTGTACTTAATTTCATAGAAGAACAATCTATTTTCAGATTTATTTGTGACTCCAAAGTTTTAGCAAAGAAATATAATAATTTCAAAGTGAACAAAGAGCCATCGTGATCTTTGGATCCCTACTACTGTCCTGGACAGTACCTTCAGGCTGTCTGGTGTGGTCTGAGTACATGCCCTGGCATTGTCCTGACCTTGCTGGGGTGAGATGCTGCCATGCACCAAGACTCCTTCCTATTTCTCTCTAAGTCTTGAACCTAGCACAAAGAAATCTGGAGTTTATGAGCTTGACAAGATCTACCACAGGCTCCAGCTCATCTCCATGTCTGGACAGTCCAGCCATAGCCTACAGTTTCCTAAAATTTTATGTGTACACTGTGTATGTACCCTTCGTTATAAAAAATGTCCAAATGTAAAGATATCTCTGGAAAACTTTTGCCAGACCTTGAAATTTAGAATACTATTATACACTCCAAACCTATTTCTGGTTTTAGACATTTAAAAGTGACTCCACTAGAAAAGAATCCTAGATTTGAAACAGAAGAGTCAGAAACCATTTTCTAAATCTTCTTCATTATTTTCACAAATCAATAAGTATGGAGATATTTACATCCCTATCCAAGTAACTTATTTGTATGAATATTATTTATTTATTTATTTATGGTCTTTCATAACAGTAAGATATTTTAGTTTCATCATTACTTAGCATAGGCCACCATCTAATATCCTTTTTTTTTTTTTTAAATAAGCCATCTGATAGAAACAACTTCATTTTAATTTGATCCTTCCCATTTTTAGTTGAATTTACTGCAATAAAATAACCCTCAAATTACTTCCACCATCAGTTTCCTGTAAGAGTGTATTGCTGATCACCCCAGCATACTGATAACCTCCTAGCCAACTGAGCTGATCTATAGTTATTAATTTTTTTCATTGTTATTATGTATGTCTGCTAGTAGAAATATAACAATGCCTGCTGACTGAAAAATTAACCAACTGAACCCTTTCACATCTGTTTCTCAGTAGGCTAATGAGAAAACGGATCTGACATCCTTACATTTTTTTTCTTGCTGAGCAGTCACAGCAGTGCAAGAACAAGAAAATATAACCTTTTGCAGCCATTTCATTCCATTTTTGTTAACTTCGTTGTAGAGCTATGGCAAGGTAGAGTAGATATTATTTCTAATTACATGAAATTACCTCTAATTACATGGTGCAGTCGACATGTTGGAAGGAAGCAATGCCATCCAGAGGGGACCTGGACAGGCTTGAGAGGTGGGCCTGTGTGAACCTCAGGAAGTTCAGCGAGGCCAAGTGCAAGGTCCTGTACCTGGGTTGGGGGAATCCCAAGCACAAATACAGATTGGGTAGAGAACAGATTGAGAGCAGCTCTGAGGAGAAGGACTTGGGGATGTTGGTTAATTAGAAGCTCAACATGAGACAGCAATGTGCGCTTGCAGCCCAGAAAGCCAACCACATCCTGGGATGCATCAAAAGCAGTATGTCCAGCAGGTCGAGGTGATTGCCCCTCACTACGAGACGGACATCGAGGTGCTGGAGTGTGTCCACAGAAGGGCAACGAAGCTGGTGAAGGGTCTGGAGAACAAGTCTTATGAGGAGTGGCTGAGGGAGCTGGGGGTGCTTAGCCTGGAGAAAAAGGAGGCTCAGGTGAGTCCTTATCATGCTCTACAATTACCTTAAAGAAGGCTACGGCCAGATGGGGATCAGCCTCTTCTCCCAAACACCAACTGATAAGACAAGAGGAAATTCCTTAAGTTACACCAGCGGAGATTTAGGTTGGATATTAGGAAAAATTTCTTCACTGAAAGGGTTGTGAAGTAGTGGAACAGACTGCCCAGGGAAGTAGTTGAGTTAACCATCCCTGGAGGTCTTCAAGAAAACATTTAGATGCAGAGCTTAGTGACGTGGTTTAATGGTGGACTTGGCAGCACTAGGTTAAAGGTTGGACTGGATGATCTTGGAGGTCTTTTCCAACCTAAATGACTCTATGATTCTATGACTATGATTCTCCCCCTCTATGACATTGTCATGAAACCCCACCTGTGGGCCAACACAATAAAGACATTGACCAGTTACAGTGACTCCAGAGGAGGGCCATGAGGATGATCAGAGGGCTGGAACACCCCTCCTATGAAGACAGGCTGAGAGAGTTGGTGTTGTTAAGCCTGGAGAAGAGAGGGCTCTGGGGAGACCTTATAGCAGCTTTCCAGTACCTTAAGGCCCCACCATCACCACCACCACCCACCACCAAAGGGGGCCTACTACAAGAAAGCTGGAGAGGGACTTTTTTATCAGGGAGTGTAGTGATAGGACAAGGGGTAATGTTTTTAAACTGAAAGAGGGTAGATTTAGATTAGATATAAGGAAAAATTATTTACTCAGAGGGTGGTGAGGCAGTGGAACAGGTTGCCCAGAGAAGCTGTGGATGCCCCATCCCTGGAAGCGTTCAAGGCCAGGTTGGATGGGGCTTTGAGCAACCTGGTCTAGTGGAAGATGTCCCTGCCCATGGCAGGGGGGCTGGAACTAGACGATCCTGAATGGTCCCTTCCAACCCAAACCATTCTAAGAGTCTATGATTCTATGAAATACTACTCTCATTTGAATGGAAGTTCCTGCTTCTAGCAGAATTTATGGAAACATGGAAAATTGACAATATAATAGCTAATGTTAATGATATAGCAATGCATCCCTCCTTTGGCTTCTCTCTATCTAATACACAGAATTGAAATGAATGCAAGGCTGTTATTTCTATCCTTCTCATGAATTATGAAAAAAAAAATTGACTGAGCTGAATTACTTTGCGAATAATGACATTTTCATTGTTCACTTAGAATTTTAAGAAACATTTGCATTTTTATATGCTGAACTAAACACTAGAGAAACCTTGTAAACATTTGGAAAGTCCCAATCCTTTCAAATCCAAAACTGAAAATCCAGTTGTATACTAAGATCTAATCTATTATTGTCTACTGTCTACTATTATACAAAAATTCCCTTGAACTTCTTGTTTACCTTTTTGTATCTGCTTGTTCTTGCATTTCGGTTTAATATACTATGGGATCAAATACTTCTTCATTTACTTGCTTTCTGTTTGCCAAGCTGATAAAAAAATGATGCATAGCAGCAAATAATGGAATTCTGAATGAGCTGTAAATATCTTTAATGCAATTTATATATTATTCAATAATACATACAAAAATACTGAGTTTATCTTGACTGGTGATATATATACTTTACATTTCTAAATATTGAATATTGAATAACATAGAGTAAAATAATTACAAATTTGTAGTTAACAGATTCATATTTTCTGTATTGTGGAAGTAGAAGTGAAAATGAATTTCATTTACAGACATTTTAACAAAATGGCAGCACAACAGCAAGCTTTGATTCAGTCAAGAATGTTTTAAAATAGACTGCAGTCCTTAGAACTTCCCTGTAAGAAAGGATAAAGCAAAAGTAAAAAAAAAAGTAAAAGCAAAAGGAATTACTTGCCATTCTGGAGAGTCTCATCATTTTAAATTCATTTTTTTCTTTTTATTAACCGGTAAGTGAGATAATTGACTGATCACTTATAACCTTAAAGTCTATATATTTAAAAACTAAAAGGTGATTTATAATCTACAGTAATACACATTTGGGAACATATTTCATTTCTAAGGGTAGATACTTGTGCAATCAAACATAGGAGAAAATGTACTGCATATGGTTCATGAGTATGCCACAACTAAATTACTAAAGTCTCTCCATCAGTAATCCCCAAATAAACTAGGAGTGCAAACTCAGATTCACTGGAAAAAAGAAATATATGTCTCCAGTATTTCTGGAATCAACATTTTAAAATATATTTTAAGAAATAATGCAGAATTTATTTCAATTTCAGTCAAGGTAATTCTTTTCCCTCAAAAATATTCCAGTAGATGCCTTTTTTTTTTAATTTTTCCAGTTTCCAGTTTCCAATGCTACAGCTCAGAAACACTTCAAAACTGGTGTAAACTCCCTACATTTTATTTGCTATCAATCTTAAACAAAACAAAACAATAAAACAAACAAACAAATAAAAGCTTTCCAAGTCATACTAGAGGCTATTCAAATTGTCCATGTGTATTTCATGAAAAAGACTCTTTCAGCTAGTGGTTTGTGTGAGATATATTCTTCCTGAAAAACAGAAATGCATACAAAAGTAATCAACAGAATGTGCATATAATCATATAATGCCAATCAATATAGTGATCATGGTCAATACAGGATAGGCATACAGATATTGGCATAAATTAACATTGGCATGAATTTACATTGGCATATATTTACATGCCAAATCTATCTAAGCTTCCAGTTTCATAGTTTGTACACCAATCAGGAGACTCAGCGAAAAAGTGTGAAGAAAGAAAATAAGATGCAGGGAGGGATTTAAATATCAAACCTCAATTTTATTACTGTACTGATGAGTAAGATAACTATTTAATACTCATGTTCAATACACAAAATATATTAGGGTTCAGTAAGAAATATTTCATCACACTGCTACAATTTGGAATGACTGCTACTCAATCTCTCTTATGACTTAAAAAAATATTACTTAAAAAAGTATTTTCACCAGGAGTCCTAAATACGAGAAAGACCTCAGCTACCATGAGTCTCAGTGCACTCAAAAAGTTTACCGGTTTCTTCTAGGAACCAGTTTCTTGCAGTGGGATTGATATTCCTGCTTGTCTCCCACCTTATGCCTTGGGATTCACCTTTGTCCTACCTCCAATAAATTAACTAATCAAATTACCTAATCTTACTTTCAAACTACCTAATCACAAATCCAATCTTAAACTTACATCGAGGAATATTTAAAGGACTGTAACCTTTTTATTACCAATGCTGGGATAATAATTCTTGCCTTTTGCATTGGACTGACTATTCTGGGATAGAGGAATGAAAGTTGAAAAAGCTGAGTTCTAGGTGTGGCAACGATGAGTTCTCTAGCACTCTACTTTTATGGCAATTCGGAAATATTTTAAATATTATACAACTCTTCTCTTTCTTTATTCCATTTTTAGTATAATAATCTATTTCCTGCCTCTCTCACCTAATTTTTTCTACAAATCATTACATTCTCCCTTAGTTCCTTAAATTGTTTTGCCTGCAACTTGATTTGAGCCACTTTTAAGCTGGAACTAGACTCTAATATATGTAAAACTGTCCTTGTACATTATTTAATTAATTTCTGGTTCCATTTTTTAACAAAGTGGAAAAGCAGATCTCTTCACTGTTTCCAGTAAGATAGCTGTGAGAATAGATCACTTTTTACCTTAAATAGCTGCCACCAGGTGATAACCACATGAGTTGTAGCTACCCAGCTAAAGCAAATTTAAAAGACCAACCTGAGAAAGGCTTCCTGGAAAAGTTGTTTCAGAATCAGTACAGAAATACAGAATTCCTGAGTGGTTTACTATAGATAGGTCTACTTTGCCACAAGAACAGTAGTCCCTAGCATCTGACAATTTTAGGAAAAGGACACGAGAACAATTTTTGTTGGATGTCTAATGAAACAGGGTGGTTTTTTTTGTTGTTGGTTTTCTTTTTTTTTTTTTTAATGGGAATGACAAGACAAAAAAATTACAATTATTTTTCTTTAGCCAGTAAACAGAAGCTTCAGAAAAAGAGTAAAGAGATGTCTGATCTTGTCTTCTATGTTCCCCATTTCTAAGCTATTACTTAACTGACATCTTGTTAACATAATGTCCTTCTGCATTTGAGACTTGTAGAAGTAAAGAATGGGCCTTGGATTTACAAAGGTAGTTAGGCACATAACTCCTTCTGGGTAAGGAAATGAACTACAGGTCTATGCTTGGTGTTACAGCATTTCAATATCTGACAGTTTAAGATCATAGACAAAGTAGCTTGTAGGCATCTTCCAGATGCAGACTGTGCATTTAAATGCTCAGAAAACCTACTCAGTATGTACGGGAATGACATTTGTTTGTTTAGATGTTTCGTATTGACAACAAAGAACAGAAAAGTGTACAAAACTTCTCAGAATAGCCCAACATCAGGAAATATCTATAAACAACTGGCTTCTAAGGGAAAGTTATAAAAAGATATTTAAAGCAATGTTTCCTGTACATAGATAGATGCGTCTATATACATATACAAACTGACAAAATACTCATTAGTTACATAAGAATTTAGGCAAGTTTATTGACATTTATATCTCCATGTGAAAACTTAGTTTTGAATTGATATTCAAACTAGCAAAATATCCATAATTATTTAGCACAACTATCACATGTTCTTTTGATCACCTCTATTTTTCATGCTACGCTAAAGCTTTTCCAAACCCACAGTTCATTTTAATCACCACAATTGTAGGTTTAACCATTTTCAGCAGATCATATTTTTAAAAGAAGAATAAGGTGAAACAGAGGTAATTTCTGTTTCAAGAACAAAAGGCTGGGGAGACCTCAAAATATTTCCCTTTTCTGTCAGATTTCCTGCACAAGCCTCGGGACAGACCAAGGTTTTATACAGTGGCAAAATACTGTTCTCTGTGTCATTCTTATTCTCAGTATCCTTCCTGATGATGATGCCTAACATTTTGTTGGCTTTGTTTTCTGCCACTGCAGATTGATTTCAGAGCACGTCCCCGTCTGCTGGGGTCCAAGATCTCTTTCCCCAGTGTAAATGCCAGATCTGATTTCATTCTCACATGGATGTTTTTCAACCATTTTTAGCTGTTGTTTTCCCTAGCCGTACTGATTTATGTTTATTTATGTTGAAGTTTAGTGAAAAAGGCTTAAAGTTATCCATAGAAGTAAAGACCATGCTGGTCACTCCTCTTGTCAGAATGGTGACGGCAATGCTGAAATTACTGTTGTAATTTCACTGTAGATCTTTAATGATAGGTTGCACATACTTTGGTCACCATTTCTGCAGTTTCACATTTGATGGTTGTCAGATGTCTCAGGCAGATGCTGTGCAGCCTTGATGACTTACTGTCATCTAATTTCTCTGTCTGATAAAATACTTTCTATATATTTGAAACTGATCTGGCTTTTCAGACCTATCTGCTAGAAAGGGTATGACAGCTATGAGAATATGCATAGCAAAAGACCAATCCAAAGAATCTACTGTGCCTTTTTCTTATATAGCCTTTTAATCTCCAGCTGTCATTTCTACAGGATAGAAATTGGAAGAATTATTACTTGTAAGCTATTATGAACTATTGTTCAATTTAAATTGAATTTCTCTTAAAACTAAGAAAATTTAACATATCAGAGCTCTTTTTTTCCATCTTTTTATGTATGTATGTATGTATTTATTTATTTATTTATTTAGCATAAGTATTTCACTAGTGAGAATTTGGAAAAATAGTACAGAAAGTATCTAAACAAATTAGAAAGCTTCAACTTTTGACAACAGGACTCTACCGCTACCCCTTTACTCATTAGCCATCCACATTCATCTCCTTTTGAATGACACTTTATGAAGATGCTTACTCTAATCGTCAAAAAAATGCCCAGAAAAAAAAGGTCTGCAAAGCTGAAGATAAGACTGTACAAATATTACAGTAATTTAAATAACAAAATCTTTAATGGCTATTATAATTTCTTTGCTACTGTGAATTTAATTATCAAATATTATTTAATTTTAATGACTGGAAAAAAAAAAAGCTGGTTTGCTTTGAGAACTCTTATTAATAGTTAACTGTTACTGATATGGCTCTTTCAATACTGATACTGACTCCAAAATTTGAAATTTGCATTTATTTATTTATTTATTACTACTGGAATTTTTGCCATGGGGCTGCAGCAAGTTAAGTTGTTTGCTTAAGCAGTTGCTTCCATTATGATAACAAGCACAGTACTGCTCCTAGGCTCAGGGTATGTGTATTTTAGCTCAGTTTCTACTGTTGAGGTGGTGAATATGGTAAGTAACACTGTCCAAGTCTTTCCTCTCTTTGTGCCTCAACCCTCTTGTCTCTAGAAGTCAGATAAACTGATGTATTTCTATATAAAATATACAGATATTTGCTAATGAAAACTGCTGTCAATACTGTGTAGAATATAGTTTAAAACTTCAGAAAAAAAAGCAGTAAAATTAACACTTTCCTGTGAGAAAGCCACAGATATACCATGACAGGTTTTATTTGCAAATTTTATTTCTCTGTAAGTTATTGAGGGGAATTTGGCATTGTCTGTGTTTGTTAGAAAAAAAAAAAAAAAGAATTGGTGGGAACTTTATTATACTGGAAAACTAGGAACTCTAAGTGTGGAGTTAGAACAATAGTAAATCATTTGCTGATGAGTAGTGCACTTCTATTTATGCAAGAACCTGGGAATTAATGCTGGTTTCAATCATTCTATCATTTACAGTACTAAGATGAGTCTGTAAATGTAGCTTAGACTTGCAGGCCAATCTCCTTCTCTGCCTATAGATCTGGAAGGTTTCATGAAACGTTGAAAGACAGACATCAAATCAAAATGAAATAGAAAACCGCATTTCATCTAGGAAAAGGTGAACTGAGCATCTGTTCTAGTGAGAGCATAGTACTCCTCATTATGGCAGAACAACTCACTTCCTCCTGTCACATCCTCTGAATTATAGACGAAGGGCAGATAGCGGTCTGGCATCATATTGCAGTGCAGAGTATTGAGCAGAATATTTCATCTGTACTCCCTAAAACACCAAGATATAACTCCCTATCAGCATTCTTCTTGCCAGAGCAGCAGAGACAGTTCAACAAGTATGGATATAACCAGTTTGCCTTCAGTGATATATCACACACTGGGTGAACTGTAGAAGCACCAGTGTTCAGAAGAATGTGTTTTAAAATGAGCTATTTTAAGCAGAGCTGGAGAGATGAGCTGTGACGCACAGTGGCATAGCTACTCTGCTATGGTGCTAAGTTTAGCAGCTCTTATGCAAAGTGTAAACAATGGCTTAGTATACACACTGAGCTACCTGCATGTTAATGCTTGGGTTCATCTTACCTTATTACCTTATTACATCCACTTACCAGGAGAATCCTGGATTTCTGGAGTTCAGTGAGCTCGCTGCATTTCAACCTCCTAAAAGCTATTTGTGAACAATTCCCTTATAGTACCTTGGTTTTCACAAACAGATTGGTATCTCATTTGTTGGGAAATATGTTTTCTTGCATATACATCTTACCCAAGTAGCATGGGGAACCTAAATAAATAATGGTACCATCTGATTTCCAATGTTTGAGCTAAGTATCATCAGAGTTTTGATCTTTTCAGAGAAATAGGCAACCAGAAAAAAAGAGTGAGCTCAACTTTTGGTAACATACAGCCTTCAGTGTCTGAAGATAAGGGCATGAATCCAGGCATTAGCTAAGTCACTTTGTTTGGAACCGACCTACACTAGGCATCCCTTTTTTTTGTCAAACAAATAAGAAAGGCATCTCTAAAGGATAATTCACTTTGTAGGTAGACTGAATCACTCCAAGTTTGTATTCCTGCTTACAGAAGGAATCTAGAGTGACTAGATTCCATACAAGCTATGTAAGAACATACATGTAGGTGGCTTAAAATTGCTTCTTACACCTTATTATATGTAGGATTATTTCGATTGAAAATAATTAAATAAATAAATACTGTGACTCACTTGGGAGTAAGTTAAAACTACTGACATATATTTTCGTCAACTTGAGCATGTAGTTCCTAACACAAAGCTATTTTCCTATCCCTCCCCTCCCAAAAAAATGATGAAAATCTACTACCGCTTTAAGTTCATAGTTCCACTTTTTTTTTTTTTCTTAAGATCTGCAATTCAAATGAGGACTCTTATTGTAAAGGAAGAGACAGATTGGTGAGCTAATAGAGGTGAAGACAGAGATTTTAAGGATTGAGTTGAAGAGAAAAGATGATGTCAGTGAGTTCTCACATTTTTTTTGAAATACATTTTTACCAGTTTAAGTATTCTGCTGCTTGTTGTGAATATTGCGAATTTAACTAGTTACACAGTCTTGCCCTGAACTTAGAATTTAAGAAATAAAGAGGCAGATGCTGATTCCCAGTGTTAGATGATAGTTCAAACAGCAGTATCCTAGATACTACATTAAGCGATTGAGCTTCCAAAGTGCGTATGGGCAGGTTTTTTGCTTTAGAACTGAATCCAAATAAGAAAAGTCTGTAAAACAAGCCTAACGCTGGTGACCAAAACATTTGCTAAATGATGTTCCTCTAGATCTTTTTATCAACTTAAGACTTAATGTCCTGGAGCTGGGTACTCCCCTGGGTAGACAGCTATGACTATTCTTTGAAAGAAGAGACTAGTGGTCAACAAGCAGATTAGCAGTGTTCATATTTTGTTTTCAAAGATAGTTGGTAGCATTCTTAACTTTTTGATGTAATGTTCTAATCAGATACTGAGAAATACTGCAACTTTCTGAATGTGGTTTCTTTCACTTAATTTTAGTGCAACTAGATTCACTGGGGATCGGGGGCTTGTTTCAGTTACTTATACATAGGTGTCACTTGTCATTGAAATGTTCTATAGCATCTAGGATATCCCAAAGGAGCAGGAATTTATAACTGAGTCTGTGATGAAAATTTCTGCAGTATTATTGTATTGGGTGTACGTAGCGAGGTTTTGGAAGTGGGGTGAGGGTGGGAAGGCCTGCATGTGTGGTCTCTTTGAGGAGGGCCCCATGCTGGACACAGCTGGTTCCAGCTGGCTCTGCAATCAATTAGCCACAAGCCAAAGCTGAACCCATCAGCTAAGCTGGTGCCTCTGAACCAACCAGAAGAATATGTAACCCCTTTTGCCTGCCACAGTAAATGGTAAACAATCTCCCTGTCTTTATCTCAGCCCACAAGCTTTTTCATTGTTGTTCTGGACAATCATCAATGGCATAAAATTCAACAAAAGTAAATGCCAAGTGCTGCACCTCAGACAGAGTAATGCCAGTCACAAGCACAGATTGGAAACGAGTGGCTAGAGAGCTGCTCAGCAGAAAGGGATCAGGGGGTGCTGGCTGACAGCAGGCTTCATGTGAGTCAGCAGTGTGTCCTGGCAGCCAAGAGGGCAAACTGCATTTGGGGGTGAATTAGGCAGAGCACAGTCAGCTGGTCAAAGGAGGTGATTCTCCTGTATATAGTGTTGGTGTAGCCTCACTTTGAATATTGTATGCAATTCTAGACTCCACAATATAAGAAGGATGGTAAGGTCCTTGAAGGCATCCAGGGGAGGGCAACAAAGCTGGTAAAAAAAACTGGAAGGCATGTCCTATGAGGAGAGGCTGAGGACACTTGGGTTGTCTAGTCTGGAGAAAAGAAGGCTGAGAGGCGACCTCATTGCTCTCTACAACTTCCTGAGCTGGAGAAAAGAAGGTAGTGTCAATCTCTTCTCCCTGGTAACCAGTGACAGGACTCTCAGGAACGGCACAAAGCTGTGCCAGGGGAGGTTCAGACTGGACAACAGGAAAAATTTCTTTACTGTGAGGGTGGTCAAACACTGGAACAGATTTCCTGGAGAGGTGGTTGATGCCCCATGCCTGTCAGTGTTCAAGAGACGTTTGGATAATGCCCTCATTAATGTGCTTTAACTTTTAACTTTTGGTTAGCCCTGAAGTGGTTGGAGAGTGGGACTAGATGATCTTGGTGGGTTCCTTCCAACTGAACTACTCTATTCTATTCTTCCTATTTTTTCTCCCTCCTCCCGTCCTGCTGAGGAAGGGGAGTGGTTGGGCGGGAGTTTGGCTTTTAGGCAAGGCTAACCCAACACACATCTACAGGTAGAGGCAGGACAGAAAAACCTATGATGTTTGAAAATATACTAGGTGCTTACTGTGGGCAACTAAATTAGTATGTTAGCTATTATAATCAGTAGAGTCTAAAGAGTTATTGGAATTACCAGATGACATCTGCTTTAGTCTGGGATTATTTTTACAGTCCTATGTTTAGGCAGCTGAATCACACACTTACTCTGTATAAACTTAAAATAAGCTGAACTAAATCCTATCTTCCATGTAATTTAGAGCAGGAATGCATGTCTGCATTCCCAGAGGAATATGCTTAATTTCAGTCAGTTGGGTATTCTGGAATAAGATATTTTCAGTGTCTGCTTATACAGCTGTTCCCTTTGTATTAGTTAATTTGAATATAAATTACACCGAAATGCACAGATCAGAGACAAAAATATTAACTTTAAATCCAATTAGGATGATTATCTTTATAGCAGATCTGTTTTCAAATCTATTGGAGTGGGAAAGTGAAATGACAAATTTCTTACTTCCCAAGAATATTATTTATTTAATTAACTACAATAAATTACTTTTGCAATTTTTTAAAATATAGCCTATGGTTTGGTGTCTGGGTGCATCAGAATACATTCGGTTGGTAGTCTCAAGAAGTTTACTTACTACTTGTATATCAGCCTGATTTTCCCTTTATCTCCATTTCCTGCTGATTTGCTTAAGCAATTCTCTATTCAATAACTACTTCTGTGAAGTGCTTCTTTGTTGTCTGGCTCATCAGAAGACTAAAAGAAATTGTACGCTCAGTATTCTACATTGTTTGCTGCAGTTTGTTTGTGAGATAAGCAAGAAAATAAGCTATTGATCCTTGTAAATGGTTGTAGAACAGCAGTTCTCAAAGATTCCAGGAAAAGAAATTTGTTCCAGAAACAGAACAGACAACAATATTCCACTTTAATCTTCCTGCCTATTAAATTAAGTGTCATAGCATCAGGAGTTCAAAGTGCATAAGGAAGCACTATCATAATTCTATTTAGTAACTGTAAGGTTCTTTTCTTACCTAGATGCAAAAGGCTGGTATTAAAAAATAAAAGGCATATTTATATTCCTATTAAAACAAGTGGAAAGATATTATTACTTTACTCATGGTCACCAGAGATTGGAGGTAAAAGCAAGTCTCTGACTTTCTGAGACTGTTGTCTAGCAATCTCTCTCACAATACTCCTTCCTTCAAAATCCTCCTACATTACATAGCAACAGATACTGTGGGGCATGTAATTAAAGAGATTTTAATTTAAATATTGATTATGATAGATAAAAAAAAGTCCGGTGCTAATATACAGCTCCCTTCAGTTATAACTGAAGTAGAAGAGAATTTTTTACTGAGTTTAGATAACCTTACATTACACTGTTTGGGGTGATACAGCATTACTGGAGTTTACAATACGAGCAATTCAATTTTATTTTCCCTTTGTGATGGGTTGACCTTTGCTAGCTTCCAGATGCTCACCCAGCCACACTCTCATCCACTGTCCTCAGACAGGACAAGGGTTGAAAATAAGATGAGAAAGCTCATAGGCTGAGATAAAGGGAGATCATTTAACAATTATCATAGGTAAAAATGACTCAAATAGAGGAAAATGGATTTAATTTATTGCCAATGAAAATAGATTTGGATGGTGAAAAACAACAACAACAAAAAAAACATTAAAACACTTCCCCCCATCCCTTCCCCCTTTTCTTTCCCAGGTTCAGCTTCACTCTTTCGCCCCTGCCTCCTCTATCTCCCCACTAGACCCCCAAGTGGCACAGTGGCGGTGGGCTGGGGTGCAGTGCGGAGTTGCAGTCAGTGCTTACCAGCTCTGCCACTCCTTCCTCCTCACACTTTTCCCTGCTCCAGTGTGCATCCCACCACAGACTGCGGTCCTTTAGGAAAAAATCTCTTCCAGCATGGCTGCAGGGAAATAACCTGCTCCATGGTGGTCTCCTCCATAGGCTGCAGGGGAATCTCTGCTCCAGCACCTGGAGCACTTCCTCCCCCTACTTATTCCCTCGTCTTGGTGTTCACAAGGTTGTTTCTCTCACAGTTTTCCTTGATCCTCTCTCTCACCCACTGCTGTGCAGCATTTTGCCCTTTCTTAAGTACACTTCCCCTGAAGCCACCACCTTGGCTGCTGGCATCAGCTGTGCCCTGCAGCTGGAGCCAGCTGGAACCGGCTGTGTCCGGCACAGGGCAGCCCTGGCCTCGCCTCACAGAGGCTGCCTCTGCAGCCACCCTGCTGCCAGCACCTAGGTACCTGCACCCAATACATCCTTTTTCTTTTTTTTTTTTTAAGAATTTAAAGTAATACAGTTTTCCTGAAAGCGGCTTAAAGCATAAACAATTCAGGAAGACAGTTATTTAACTTTAACATGAACTTCACTCCAAACATCCGTTTTTATGTAGAACACAATGTACATTGATAACATTGAGATGTTAACCCAAGCCACCCAAAAGACTTTAACTTTTAATGTTTGTTTTTATTTTTTTTCTCTAAAAGTAACTCTCCTTAAGAGCCATATCAAATTAAGAAAAAAAATCTATTTTTTTGTATGTTTAATTTACGATCAAAATCTACAAATTAATGAAATTTTAACTAATACATTTAATGATGGGAAAACTTTAAATGGATTTGGAGTTTCAGTTGAATAAGCTTTCCAAACCAAGGATGCGTACAAAAATTGTTGAAACTTACTCAACATAAATGTACTGTGACATCTAAATAACAAATGTAGGGTACTATTTTAATGAAAATAGATTGTAAAGCCCTGTCTAGGCCAAGACAGAAAAAGGACCATAAAGTAATCCTCTTTTATATCTCATGCATTATGGTAGCTGCCAAAGTGGGTATTTTCATGGNCAAAATCCTCCTACATTACATAGCAACAGATACTGTGGGGCATGTAATTAAAGAGATTTTAATTTAAATATTGATTATGATAGATAAAAAAAAGTCCGGTGCTAATATACAGCTCCCTTCAGTTATAACTGAAGTAGAAGAGAATTTTTTACTGAGTTTAGATAACCTTACATTACACTGTTTGGGGTGATACAGCATTACTGGAGTTTACAATACGAGCAATTCAATTTTATTTTCCCTTTGTGATGGGTTGACCTTTGCTAGCTTCCAGATGCTCACCCAGCCACACTCTCATCCACTGTCCTCAGACAGGACAAGGGTTGAAAATAAGATGAGAAAGCTCATAGGCTGAGATAAAGGGAGATCATTTAACAATTATCATAGGTAAAAATGACTCAAATAGAGGAAAATGGATTTAATTTATTGCCAATGAAAATAGATTTGGATGGTGAAAAACAACAACAACAAAAAAACATTAAAACACTTCCCCCCATCCCTTCCCCCTTTTCTTTCCCAGGTTCAGCTTCACTCTTTCGCCCCTGCCTCCTCTATCTCCCCACTAGACCCCCAAGTGGCACAGTGGCGGTGGGCTGGGGTGCAGTGCGGAGTTGCAGTCAGTGCTTACCAGCTCTGCCACTCCTTCCTCCTCACACTTTTCCCTGCTCCAGTGTGCATCCCACCACAGACTGCGGTCCTTTAGGAAAAAATCTCTTCCAGCATGGCTGCAGGGAAATAACCTGCTCCATGGTGGTCTCCTCCATAGGCTGCAGGGGAATCTCTGCTCCAGCACCTGGAGCACTTCCTCCCCCTACTTATTCCCTCGTCTTGGTGTTCACAAGGTTGTTTCTCTCACAGTTTTCCTTGATCCTCTCTCTCACCCACTGCTGTGCAGCATTTTGCCCTTTCTTAAGTACACTTCCCCTGAAGCCACCACCTTGGCTGCTGGCATCAGCTGTGCCCTGCAGCTGGAGCCAGCTGGAACCGGCTGTGTCCGGCACAGGGCAGCCCTGGCCTCGCCTCACAGAGGCTGCCTCTGCAGCCACCCTGCTGCCAGCACCTAGGTACCTGCACCCAATACATCCTTTTTCTTTTTTTTTTTTTAAGAATTTAAAGTAATACAGTTTTCCTGAAAGCGGCTTAAAGCATAAACAATTCAGGAAGACAGTTATTTAACTTTAACATGAACTTCACTCCAAACATCCGTTTTTATGTAGAACACAATGTACATTGATAACATTGAGATGTTAACCCAAGCCACCCAAAAGACTTTAACTTTTAATGTTTGTTTTTATTTTTTTTCTCTAAAAGTAACTCTCCTTAAGAGCCATATCAAATTAAGAAAAAAAATCTATTTTTTTGTATGTTTAATTTACGATCAAAATCTACAAATTAATGAAATTTTAACTAATACATTTAATGATGGGAAAACTTTAAATGGATTTGGAGTTTCAGTTGAATAAGCTTTCCAAACCAAGGATGCGTACAAAAATTGTTGAAACTTACTCAACATAAATGTACTGTGACATCTAAATAACAAATATAGGGTACTATTTTAATGAAAATAGATTGTAAAGCCCTGTCTAGGCCAAGACAGAAAAAGGACCATAAAGTAATCCTCTTTTATATCTCATGCATTATGGTAGCTGCCAAAGTGGGTATTTTCATGGTGTGTACCCCACAGATAGTATTTTAAAAAGTTCAGCAAGTAATGCCTTAATTATTTCCCTGAAATAAGTAAAAGATCTTTTATGCCCTTGTAGCTATTCATAGAATCATAGAATGGTTTGAGTTGGAAGGGACATTTTAATTATTATTAACCTTCCTCATACGTGTATACCAGTTATCCCATGTATCATCAGACAATCCCAAATCCCTGACACCAGTGGGAAAATCTGGAACAAGGAAGATTTACCTTCCATGAAGGAGGATCAAATTAGGTAATGATTAATCAAAATGAACATACAGAAATCCATGGGACCCACAAATGCTAAGGGAGCTGGCTGATGCCATTGTGAGACCACTTTCAATTACCTTGTAAAGGTGAGGGTAATAAGAGGCAGCCCCTGAGGACTCAAAAGAAAAAAAAAAAAAAAGTAACTCCTATCATCATTATCTCCACCTTTGGACATGCACAAAATCTGTCTGGACAGAGCTCTGAGAAACCTTCTCAAGCTGACCCCACTCTGAGCATGGGTTTGGACTAGGTAATCATCAGAAGAGCCTTCTGCCTCAGCCATTCTGAGCTTGTGTGATTTTTTTTGTTTACATTCCACCTCTTCAACAGAGATTTTGTCCTTAAAATGACAGGGACTGCCAATTTCCTATGTAGCTGTGAGATGTCTGATGATACTCAGATTTCCCTGGGCCTCAAAATACTGTAGCAAATTAAAGGATGGTAATATTAATACTAACATCAGCTATCATTAGTGGCAACACTCCCATGCTTACCCTGTTTGTTACCAGAAATTACATGATCCTTTGTAACATCTTAAAAATCTCTCATTTAATCACATGCTACTGTTTTCCTCAGAAAAGTAGACTCTGCTTAATGATTCAGCCACAGTATGAAAAATCTGAAACCCTACTTTTGAAATGAATTTGTGCATTTTCATTTTCAACTATTTGGTTGCATATGTAAAAGTACAGATCTGAGTGCAGCTCTGTGTACTTTTGTTTTACAAATTACTAAGCACATTTTTGGCATTTGGATAATAATAAAAACAACCATAATGACAAATTGTGACAGTCTGTGCCAGCTGTCAAGATGTACAGTGGGTGTAAATTATAGCCATGCTCCAAAGCCACTATGCTATTTTATACGAACAATTTAAGAGTTTATGTCATATTACATCAACAGTCAGGCAAATTTCATGCTACAGTGGAAAGATCCAGAGTATGAGTTCTAAAATTCATTTGTCTCAGATGAAGTTGTCGAAGATGACAGGCTTTCTGGAAGGTTCTGCTGACATGATCAGATCCCATGTTATGTTGCTATTGTGTTATGACTGTACAGAGCTTGCATTTACTTAGAAGTTTATTTTAGTATCTGGGAACTATGTAAGTCTATAACATGACTCATTCCTTTGAGTCTAACTCATGTGGAAGCAAAGAGAATAGCTGCTTTTTGACTCTTTGTCCTATCCTAAAATCTGCTCTCAACTGCCATGAGTACCACTAGCTAAACATGATTGCTGGTGCTAGCACATGATGCTGGGATGTCTGAAAAAGCAAGAAACACAGAGTGAGAGGAAGAAAAAAACATCACACTACCTTTTTTTTTTTTTTTTTTAATATATATATATATTTATTGCTCACTTTCTGCAAGAATAAATTAGGAAAAGTACCCTTTTCATGGCTGCTAAAGTACATGTCAGATCTTACAGCTGCAGGTATAAAATTACTTCTGGGATGAAAAGGAAACGCAGGAAAACTTGGGCCTGTACCAATAATCTTGGGCAAGGCAGTTCATTTAAGTGTTATGTATAACTTCAAGTTGCTTCTTTGTGCTGATAAAATTTTAAATTTGATATAAAACATACATATTTTTTAACAGCAATAAATTTACATACCTCAGCTTAAAAAAAAGTGAGTGGAAAGATTTTATATTTTGGTATCCTGCAATTCTTATGCTGTGCATGAAGGAATGTGAAATAAATATTCATGCAAAAATAATTTTGATATATTTTACACCAGAATAAATCCAACTAATAACAAATGAACATCCTGTAATAAAATGTCATATTTTGTATCCAGGGTCATGTCATAAATTAGAGACAAAATTAGTTCAGCAGGGTCTTTTTGTTTTCTGCAGCTGGAAACCTTTATAGTACTACTTGAGTTGACCTTGTTTCGTGTTTTTTCAAGATCATAGAATCATACAATAGTTTGGGTTGGAAGGCACCTTAAAGATCATGCAGTTCTAACCCCCCTGCCATGGTCAGGGATGCCACCCACTAGATCAGGTTGCCCAGGGCCCCATCCAACCTGGCCTTGAACACTTCCAGGGATGGGGCACCCACAGCTTCTCTGGGCAACCTGTTCGAGTGCCTCACCACCCTCTAAGAATTTCTTCCTAATGTCTAATCTAAACCTACCCTCTTTCAGTTTAAAACCATTACCCTTTGTCCTATCTTTGCATTCCCTGATAAAGACACCTTGTTAATATTCCTCTTTTGCATTTCTGTTTCCATACTTAGTCATGTACTTGTTTCCCAATATAATGCTCTAATTCCAGGTGTACTTTATTCAGTTTACCATCTGTTGCACATTTGGATTCAGATGTAAATGCTGGCATTTGTGCCTACTGGAACTTCACATATTTTTTCTTTAGTGTACTTCGAGGTTAGATTCTCATGTGTGTGGTCTAACTATGGAAATAATGTACGGTGTTTACTTGATTTCTGGAAATACCGTTGCTGTAAGCAAATATCTTATGATATTGAATTATTAAAGCCTGCCATGCAGATAAGTACATGTCAAAATTAATGCCATTATAAAGATTGTTTCCTGTCTAGTTTTGCATAAATCATAATTGCAGAAGCTTCACAAGAACAATATTAACAAAAGTCTCGATTAAATGAATAAATATATATATATTTTAAATCAGTGTATATGAGGTGCAGCTGGTTTAAAAGGCTTGTTTACATAGAGAGAACAGTGACCTTCATTTTCTGTCCTAGTAATTTACCTCACCTGTTTTGTTTGTTTGTTTTATTTTTGTTTTTCTACAGTGCTTTTCTCTGTTGGAAGCAAATGATGGTCTTAACAAATGTTATGTAATATTAGGGGAAAAAAAAAATCTTAATTTTGCAGTAAGCTAAAATGTTGTGTTTAAACTAGTTCAATTCACTAATTTTTCATGTTTTCAATTAAACTTTATTTAATCAATAGAAGATTAGTAAAAAGCTTACAGGGGCCCACCAATATAAATAAAATATGTATATTTGTGTATTCTTAGTTTTTTTGTTTTGTTTTTCTTCTTCCCAGAAACAACTTATTCCCTATGTGTGTGTGTATGTGTTTGCCCATGTAGTTAATAGCTTTTGAAATTTTGCACAGAAGTTACTTCGGTGGTTTCAGTTGATATTGCTATGTTGTATGACTGTAATTTTTAACCCTTGTGTATAATATCTGAATTTGACAGAGATGTAGAATTCTCAGAATTTTTTACGTTTCTACAGATTTCATAGAAATAAATTTTGGCTAGATGAGAGTCTCATCCAATATTCCAGCTATGCACTGTATGATTGCTTCTAGTTAAACTTTAGAGAAAATACAAGGAAAATACCAATTTTAGCCAGGTTTCCTGCAGAGCAAGGCTCTTGTAATTACTCTCTGTGAGTGCAAGTATCTTATTCTTAACCATAGGTTTTGAATTTGACTGATTTCAATGCAATATGACAGACCAATTTATGTCTGTGAGATATTTTCGTTTCTAGAAGTTTTATAGCAGGTAGCTAGATAAAGAAGGAAAAAAAACCTAATAATTTGTGATCTTGCTGGCTTTACAGACAAACACAGCAGCCAGCGTGTCTCTGACAAAATATACTGCAGCTAGAGACTGGTGGTCTGCAGAAAAGGCTAATATAATTAAGTTCAGAAGTCAATCAGCCAAGAGACACAAATGCATACTAAGCTAGCCTTCAGTAGATACAGATCAAAGAGTGACTTGTTTAATACATGAAATAAAAGATTTTTGGAACTCTCAGTTCACATATTTAATAAAATGATTGTTATCCATTCATACAGTAATCAACATGTCAATGCTACCATAGATAATACTGTTCCTTTCCAATTTCCTTTTTAAAAATATATATTTTTTCTAAAATGTCTGGGACTCAGTTGTCTCGGATAAAGCATCTTCCCCATTATTTATCACAGTGACTATAAGCAGCTGGAACACCACGTGTAAAATTCTGAGCACTTGGCAGTGTATAGTTGTGGAGTATACCTCCTTGGAGATCTTCAAAAGCCATCTGGATATTGTCCTGGACATGCGGCTCTAGGTGGTGTTTGAGGAAGGGGTTTGGACCACATGACCTCCAGTGTTCCCTTCCATCCTCAACCATTCTGTGCTTCTACTTTCATGCACACTGTATAGTACCTGGGCCTCAATTTCCCGAGTCCCATGTGGACCCTTGTTTCTAGGACAACGTAACTATTTTTGTGTATCTTTGCACAGGTTCAATGTGTTTGAAAGTATATTTGAAAGGATGGCTTTTTTTTCTTCTTTTTTTTTTTTTTTGGCAACCCATTAGAAGAGTGGTTCTGTAGCACAGAACATGGATGTATTGCACACTTTGGTGTGTGGCATGAGGATCCATAACAGTTATTGGGGATGCAAAATCAGAGATGAAAGCTGAGGGATTTCATAAGATAGAGAAAATCATTCATATGTGTTCTTGTTCACAGTGCCTTCTGAGAGCTGGACCTTAGGAGAACTTTCCCCAGAATAACACCTACACTCTGCTTAATTTATAGGAGTCCAAACAGGACCAAGAAGAGAGTTAACAAATAATATGGAAAGTCAGGGGCTAAACTTTTATCTAGCAAGTTAGGCAGGTGTGAAAGCCTGCTGAGAGGAGTGTTCCAGGATCTGAATCCTGAAGCAAAGAGCCACCGTGAAAGAACACTGGACTGGGAGTGGTTATCTGAGCTTCTCCCATCCCACAGGTCCACATTTTGCCTGATTGGTCACTCTGAACTATCTCTTAAAATGTTCAGGCTCTCATATATACGTGATCTGTACATGATAAATACTTTTAATATACTATATTATAGAATGCATAATTGTGGAAATTTTGCTAATTTTTGTTTGTTTGTTTGTTTGCTTTTTAACCATTAGGAATGTGTTTAAGTTTGTGAGTATTGCAGCATACCTAAGAGAGATTTCTGCTATATTGACAGATTTTTTTCTTTTCTTTTTTTTTTTTTTTGAGACAAGCTATTGAATTTAAGCTTAATAGATCATAAATTATGTCTGTCAATGTACTTTGTCACACATTTAGATTATATTTGAGCAGATAACACATTCTGATTGAACTTTATTTTTGTCACATCTTTAGAACTTTTTATAGCCTTTAGTTTTAGCCAATCTACGTGACTGCACTCAATTTTCAAATTTTATCACTTTGATCATTTTCTGAGTTAAAATTGTGCATTACTTCTTGTTACATGAATAACCTCCTTACTAATNGGAGTGGAGAGGAGAGGAGAGGAGAGGCTACCAGCTTGCTCTTATGCTGTGTGCAAGTCTGTACCGGTTCTGACCTAGACTTGTTCTATATTCAGGATCAAATTCGCTTACAAGTTCCCTTCTTTCATATTCAAATAAAAATGCACATCTCTTTTGATACCATGCAAAAATGATCTTTCAAATGATGCAAAGTATCTTCCTGTGAGTGATTCTTTCACGGTTTCCTGTTAAATCTTTTGTAAGTGGTAAGTTCATCAAATGGAAAATACCTGCCAGGATTTGAAGATGCAGTCCAAAATTCATATGTAAAAGATATTATTCTTACATTAATGAAGATTAATCATATTTTATTTTCCTAAGACTTTTTGAAGACATTAGGATTTTTTTTCTGCCAGTATTAAAGTCAGAAAAATAAAGAAGGTGTGAGAGGACAGAATATTGTTTGATGCCTGGACTCTTATGCTCCCTAGAAAGAAGAAAACACAAGAGCTGAGAACATTATAAAAGGTTCCATTCAAGTGATAGAAACTCAGCTGTGTTCAGCTTATTTCTTCATGCCTCTTCATGTAATGGGCTTTCACCCTTTACTTTCATGGATTGGTATTGCAGTCCTGTGATTTTTTTTGGACATCACGAAAATCAGAATTTGTTATGACATTTCCAAAACTGATAAGGAACCTTTTTTTTCAGTAATCTAATGTCTCTCGACAAAACTGTTTCTGAAGAGACGATATACGAGCTTTGTAGTGCACAGTTAGAGCAATTGCACAAGCAAAATGAATTTAGGAGTACTTTCTGCATGTCTTCTAGTGGTCCTTTTCCACTAGCAGGGTTGTGTAATGTATTAAGTAGATATTTTATTAGCTAAAGTTAAATCTTGGGAAACACCTGTTCAAAGATGTTCATAAATGTTTTCTCCAAAGCCATTTTTAGATGGTGCCAGTATCCAAAGTATTTTTGAAGATCCCCAGAAGAATAGTTTCTGAGCAATGCATAAAATGTCTTTACTGGAACAAAAGTAATTTCTGTGCATCAGAGGAAAAGAGAGTAAATATATAGTGGTGACCTACTGAGATCTATCTGGACAGAAAATACATGCATTTATTTTAGTGCACTGGCCTGTGTATTCTGTTATGTTTAATATAACCTTGATGAAAGAAGGTTATCAATCAATTGTGTTTTCTTTTAACAGAGTCTCATGAAAAGAACATTTGATTTTTCTTTTCCTTTGCTCCATCTTCAGAAAGAACTAATAGCATTAATTTTTACCTCTTCTTTTACTCATTTTACTTAGTACAAGTAACTCATTTTGCTCCCAAAGAGTTCCGAAAAGAGTAAGAATTTTCACAAGAATTTTCAGTCATATCAATATATTATTTAACACAACCACAAAATAATTCCTAGCTTACAGTTAACAGAGAACAAGACAGTAGTGAAATAAAGGTTTAGAGAAGACAGTCAAGTAGGGTTAGATCCTCCTTGTTCCTCTGAAGAGCTGGAAGCTTACTAATGCTGCTCAGCATAGCCATGTACAGTGATGTGTGAGGAAAGGGAAGTGTTTTGTTTGAGAATGCTTGTGGCTATCTCAACTGTAATAGCAAAATAGAAGAACAGGGATATAAGACTGCTGCTTCTGTGATGCTGCAGAAGAACTTTTAGAGCAGCTGTGCTCTTGTTCCAGGCATTTTTTCACATATTTCTTCATGTCTACTAAGTACCCAGAGGATCTAATGAATTTGAGAAAGAGAATAATTGAGCTTCTTCAATTACTCCATTCTGCTTGGAATGTGATATGTAGCAATGTATCTGGTCATATATGTGACTTTTAGGTGTCTTCAGTTCTTCCAGAATATTTGTCTTTGAAAAGACATTTCCATCCACAGAAATGTAGTGTCTCCTTTATCTTTTAAGTATGTCTTTTACTCCTAATCTAAATCTCCGACCATTCAATATCATCTGTAGTGCCTTTTCTTCCCAATCTATAGTGCATTTTGCTTAAATTGGGCACACTGTGCTTTAAATTTCAGTTCTAAATGATCTATCTAGGTATTAAAGTTGCATTTAAGCACTTTGTAGTGCTGGATAATTGATGCCTTAAGTTTCTACTGCCTTTTTGCTAGTGGCTTCTTAGGGTTCATTTGAAGGTAAAGCACCATCAGTGAGAGATAATTGTGGGGTGTTGGTTGAGAGCTAAGCCTAAAGTAATTTACAAAAGCTATTGCTCTAAAATCCTGAATACATTTCCAGGGAGTTCTGCCAGGGTAACCAATATGTGGGCTTATCGTAGGTGCTAAGAAGTATGACTGTTATTTTGTGTTAAAATCTCTATATGTAAAAAGAACATGCATACATAGTTCAGGACATACTAACTATTTCTCAATTAAAGAAATGCGAAGAGTTGCAATTTGCACATACTATGGTCACAGAAAATAAACAGGAACATATTAACCCTTTTAAACAATTAGTGACAGGAAGGATCATGACATCATTTGTATAACAGTACTGAAATCCTGTTTAAGATATGTACATAATGCATTTTAGATTAACGTTCTATAACTATAACCCACTAAACAACATTATAATATAAGAATTACTACAGGACTATATAAATTATTAGAAGTTACCTTGGGCTGCAACATTTTTTTTATTAATAACAGAAGTGTTATGAAGTTCGAGTGTTTCCTGCTACATTTTACAAATAGTAAGTACATCTCCTGATAATAATGAAAAAGAAGAATCTGTATCTCTGTAAGTGATATGATTATCCAAACTTAGATGTCTTGTTTCTCTTCAGACTATCTGGGGCTTGTATGTCAGGTTGCTATGATGCAAGGCCCCTGACTTTCTGGAGTGGAACAGAGAGTTCAGACTGGATTCTCTCAGACATCTAAAATGTCATTAGATGCCTAAATTGAGATAATGGAACCTCTCACTTTATCTGCTAGTGGATCTTAATCCATCTGAGTCATCCATAGGTTTCTCTGTGCTGTGATTGTCAGGTTAATGCTCCCTGTTCCTCATTCTTTGCTGTGACTCAATCTATCCAAAGAGACAATTTAACCTGAAATTTTAGTGGTTTACCAGTTTTCTAAATATTTCTTTTAAAAAATGCCATTTTAAAACACTACAGAAACTCTGATTGACTACTGAAAGAAGAATATCCAAAAGGAATAAGTGGAGCTTGTTTTATTGATTTAGTAATCACAGATGTATTCCTTTGTCCATCTGGAAACACTAAAGCAGGTGATTTTACTTGCTTTTAATTTACCAGTGAAGGTACTTAATTTTTTTTAATTATTGTTTTAGTTTACTACTGTTCCTATGCATAATCCCATTCAGAGAAGAACTACATGACATAATGACAAAAAGCNTTAATTAATTATTTTTTTAAATGTGAATGGTCCTGTAGATCAAAGATGACAAAACAGAGGAACAATAAGAAATATTCTCTTCCCATATCATTACAGAGATAAAGCCTGATCTTTTTATAAATGTTCACCTTTTAGATATTCTATTAATTTGTTTGTGTACATTTTACTAATTGCTCATGTTCAGAAGTAGACACAGAGAGCACATTCATTCAACTGAGTGG
>VXAL01001627.1:1235-26548 GCA_013399475.1 Chauna torquata | reverse complement strand
TGTAGTCTTCATTAAAGACAGTTATTCGTCCAGAGAGACTACAGGCTGGAGTTTAACATAGGTTTAATTTGCCTCTGGGGACAGAAGTGGGAGTAATAATTTAGACTCAGGCAGGTGGATAACAATAAAATTAATGAATGAAATAAGATATCTAGTAGAAAATGAAAGATACTATGTTCTCTAAAAGAAAGCTACATTCTTTTAGTAGTGTACTGGCATCCCTGAAGCATAAGAGCAAAGTAATGTGGAAAAGCAGTTCTGCACAAAAGCTGTTAAGAAAATTAGTATATGGCCAACTATTAAAAGAAAGGGCTAAATTTTCATTTTGGGAGACCAAAGCTGATTAGTAAGTACATCATGTGGTTTATATAGGGAAATGGAAAATCATGTAAGTCCCGTTAATTATGCTATTGTATAATGAGGAAATTTCAGAGGGACCTAACAGTGCTGGTAAGTAGCCTTTCTTTTATTAAATTGAGGACTATTATAGATTATACATCTATTTGATGATGGAAATAAATACTTTTTTTTTCTAAATAGTTTAGCTGAGAATAGTTTTCTGGATTTGGTGGAATAGTTTTCTGGATTTCATGGTGGTAGTGGAACTTTAATTTATGGTGATGTGTGCGGCAGGTTTCTGTTTGGTTGATTCAAACCATTTTTGCCCCATTGTTGTCATCTTGTAGTCTTCAAGTCACTTGAATTATTTAGCCATTCAGGGTGACTTTTTGCTCATTGATGAGGAGGAGGAAGATGTATTTCAAGAAGATCATCTTTTGAGGTTAACAAAAGGTTGCTGTTACTCCTGTGTTCTTACTGATTGCCTTTTAGCTATTTTTTTCCTGATGGTGGAGAAGAATAAAAAAGGCAAAATTTAGCACACCAGCTGAGGTCAGATATGTTTCCACAGATCCCCATAACAACTTGATTCATTACTTGCAGATAGAGCTGGATTTCTTGAGTCCCCTTTTTCTTTCTTAAGTTACGAACCTAAAGAAAAGGAGAACTCATGCTGTACAAAGTGACTGTGTGTACTACAATGTGCTTGTAGGGAGCTTCTTTGGTACCATGGATATTGCTTATATGACTTTTGTTTGAAGTGAACTCAACCCAAGTCCTCAAAGTATTACCTTCAGACTTTTTTTACAACCAAAAAAGGCATTGAATCCCATGTCATTCTGACTGCTTCTGTAAATCAGCCTCAACGATCTTGTGACCTGTGTCACTTTTGGATTCTGAAACTGTCAGTGAATTAATAAATGTTATGGAACTGACAATGTTTGCTGGGCCAGTAAAGTTACTGAGTGTCCTTTCTACCCTAACACTAAGTCTTGTAACAAGAATATCCTACGTTGAGGTTTTAGTTATAGCACAGAGCCAGCTGAAGATTCTCAGTTCTTGGGAAGCAAACACCAGTGGGGAATGTGTTGGAAATCATTAAAATCCTTTGTTTCAAGTCTTTGAAGACAAGTTACTTCAAATCTGCAGTGAGGTGGTTTTTCTAAAACTGTGATTGAACAAATGGAGAAAATCTGTGTTTTGCAGTCCAAAATAGAAAATCACATGCACTAACATTTGCTTTTGAAGAGAGAGGAATGTAAATTCAACTGTTGTGCCTGACTAGAACTAATTTCCTACTGCTAGGTCACTATTGCTAGAACAACAGTAAACCACGTTCTTTTCCGCTTCAGAGGAAAGGCGTAAGTTTGTTTTCATATCTTGTTGTATTATTTTGCCAAGGGATAAATGCCTAGTGACAGAGCAGTTTTTTGCTCTGAATTATGAGAAGATCAATTTATGGATTGAGAGCACTTTGATTTATAGTTTTCCAAGCAGCTGTTGAACTGCAAGTCTTTTCAACCAATTACCACTGACTTTGCTTCCAGAAGATGAAGTCCTTTCCATTAATATACAGAAGAAAATATATGCTAGTCGCTTCTAGGTGCCATTATTTCTGTAATGGATTGGAATTTTATGTCCTGATTAACAAAGGAACCGTAAGTGATTCAAACTGCCCTGAATTCTTTATGTGAGTTACAAAGGGTTTAATCTTACTGGTAATGATGCAGTAAACCTGCATGAGTTAATTTGCTGTTTGTTCTCAAATTATATTATTAATGTCATTCTGGTTTTGTTTCATTTTGTTTTGTTTTTGTTTTTACTGGACATACCAAACTTCCAGTGCTAGTATTAGAACCAATGCAGTGAAGGTTTGTAGTTGATCCAGAGATTTGACTTCTTGGTATCGTACGCAAAATACAACTTATTCTCTGCCAATTTAACTCGTGATGTTTTACTACTGAATATATTTTTTGACAATTTATAACTAAAGTGATTTCAGTTTAATTTACAATGTGTACATGGAGTTATACTTAGTCAAACTTTTTTTTTTTGTGGAAGAGTACATTTGAGCTCTGAAGATTTTCAGACACTCTAAATATTGTGTTTGTTTGGGCCACTAGTAGCTGCTTACAGAAGAATGTAAAAAACATATGAACAGGAAAGATACCAGCCCAGGCCCATAACAAGCACTTGCAAGCTATTTTGTCTAATAGCAGTGAAGGATGTTCTTACTCTCATATTTGTCTGATACCTAATTTTCAACCCATTTTTATTTCTGGTTTCCATGGTAGCCTCTAACAGTTGGTATTTTACTTCAGCTATGTGATGTTTAGAAAATATCACTTTATTTAGCTTTCTAATACTTCACTGGCTACTTTCTTGGGATTNTCCTCACTTTTTCTGTTTTATTCAAATTATTTCTTTGTTTTAAAAATGCATTGGTTGAGATCAAAGAGTGAAACTACATTCATATGATCTTTATGACCAAATCTTAGGTCCCGTGGTTCTTACCTACTCACTCAGCTGTCACAGCCAGCTTCTGTCCTAAGTTTCTGGGATATCTGCATTCACATGAAGCTTAGGCATAACCAGTTTGCTGATAAGGAGCAGTGGCTGGGNNNGGCTGGGTTCAGCAGTTCACAAGGCGTTTCCAGAGTACATTTGTAACTGTTGGGTATAAGCTTTTCTGTCTTGAGAAGGAAAGGGTGGCATATTAAAATTGTCAGTTGGTTTAACTTGGTATAGTGCTTTATTGCTCTGATTGTCTGATACTTTGGCCAGTGTTACTTTGTAGTGTTACTTTGCATGTTATGTAGATAACACCACAATTGTTTCTTTTACCTCCTTAATTGGGATATGAAAACAAAATAAGATTTAGTTTTGACTTAGTGCTCTTCTGCATGAATGGTAGCTTAGTAATCTTTAACTCATTGATTACAGAAGTGTTTAGTAATACATTTTAAGGAGAAAAGAAAGATACAGTCAGAGGTTGGGGCAGGAAGGGCTTGAATATTCAAAGTAAGTTGATTGATCTCAGCTATGTACTAGACTAGTTTTAGTATAGTACAGCATAAAGTAATGTGTATTAGTATACTACAGCATTTTAATAGTAAACTGTATTTTTTGTAGCACATAGTATTAATAGTAGTTGAGCTCACTTGCATTGGCTTTGCTCCAGCTATGGTAGGTTATAAAATTGAGAGAGATACTGTGGATCAGGTTCAATATCCAAGCTGTGAAGATGTGAGACAAGTTACAGATAAACTGCAGGGCTTATATCTAGGTTTAACATGCACAGATGAACGCACAGATGGATATCCCGTAGCTTTCTTTCAGGGAAATACTCAAAGAATTGATCTTACTAAGTGGCTAATGCTTCCCAGTGCTCTGAAGGGAGACTGAGCAACAAGCTGCTCTTGGGAAAGACGAGCATCTGCACTCCTCACCCCCTGGTAGTGTTCCTCTCTGCCTGCCTGTGTCAAGCAAAGCAGTTCGTTCTGATTAGAAACAGCGAGAGACATTGCAGTGTTTTGAAAAATGCATTTAACCCTTAGATATTTTGAGACTTTGATCTCATGGAAACAGTGTCAGGTGGCAGGTATTCTGAAGATGGGCAATCCTTTATGCATTTCTTTTTGTTCTTAGCAGCCTGTAATAACAGCAAAAAGTACGAAAAATCCTAGGAAAAAAATATTGCAATTATGTGCATGAGATCTCATTAGTAGGGAAAACTCGAGGAGAAGGGGAAACTGAAACATCTGTTTCATACTTTCCTGTAACAGAGGAATAGAAGATGAAGAGGTAAACTTGTGAATTTAAATGTAGGGAAATATAAAGCAAAAGGAAGAACTGATGGACTCCAAATGCTACAAGAAAAGAATGTATTCTGTGAGGGCACATCTACACAGATGAGTTTAGGACGCAGGACAAGAGGCAGACAAGTGTACATCCCGGTGGTTTAGCTCTGCTTTGATGGCCAAAATAGCAGTAAACTCATTTCATGTGATGAGTATGTTGTGGGGCTGCTTTAAGCTGCTGCAGAATGGTACAGCCAGAATATACTGCTGATCAGGGCCATAAATTAAAAATGTAACTCAGTTTTTGAATACTCTCATCGAGCAGATGACCCATGATATAACACCCTTAGGTGTTTCTGTTAAGGATTTCAAGGAAAATTTCATGTAGGAAGGACAACAAAGCAATTACTAGACTGAGTCTGTGTTTACATGGAGTTACAGCCAAGAGTGTAGTTATGCCAAAAAAAATGGGTTCTATACAGAAAATTCAGTATTGCAGTTGAGCTTAAAAATTTGAGCATATTAAGTTAAAGACATTCTCGTATTAAGACTTCCAGACATCTTAAACTGACGGCGAGGGAGAGGGAGCACTGAGAAACCTTAAAGATTGCCTGAAGTGCTCAAAGGCCAAAGGAAAAAAAAAATTACAGAGTGATTTGTTACAAACTATTGCGAAAAATAAATGCTCTTTACAAAAACAAACATTAGCTGTAGGCTATGTTAAAATATTTTATTTTGCCCAATCATTGCTTCATATATTCCCTCTTTAAAGATATTTCCACTGCTCTGTACAGCAGAACCGGTGGAGTAAGGTGGCTGCTTTATTCTGTGACCACATAAGTGGTGTCTTGCATTTGGATATCTACAGAGAATTGTACTAGCAGCATTATAATATTTGAGTTATTTTCAGTGCCGTTTTTAATTCAAGCCAAGCACACCATTTCAACTAATTCTAATATGAATATTTGTAAGGTAGAGGGTCCAAAGCACTCTGAGAGGAGATTGTAAATAAGGCCATTTAAGCCATTTTCCAGATTAAATCTGCCGTACTTGCAGTGTTCCTCGATGTTTTTCTTCTTTAGTGGTACTTGATTAATTCTTCCCCTTGAGTCCACCGTCTTTGTGTTAATTAGTGTTCTTTATTTCTCCACTCAATCTCTTCATTCCCTCTTGTATTTCATCCTCTATTTTTTACTATTGGTCTTACAGCGCTCTTTCCAGTACTCCCTGCTTTATCACTTAAAATACTAGAAAAACAGAACTTTACATAAGTTTACATAGGTGAATCTTTGTCTTCATTTTGCTCTCAAATATTTAGTAAATCCTAGACATCTACCATTGAAAAACAAGTTATATGTTGACCTTTCTCAGCTTTCTGCTCCTCTTTCCACATTCCCACTTACATTTGTTGTCAACACTGTCGTGATCTGGTGTCTCCAGTCTTTCCTGAGTCTGCATCTTCAATTGCCATTCCACGCAGCTGTAGGTGACCTCAGAGCTGCCCTAGCGTTGCTCTTTCTCCAACCTTCTCATGAGAGCTGCCAGCAGTTTGTCTTTTCTCAGTTCTGAGGTGACACTTCCCTCTTGCATTACATTTACGTAGCATATAGCGTTTACATAGCACATAGCATTTACAAGCATATCCACATTTTAATGATTTTGGCTGTAGTATGTCCTCTTATTCTCTTGCCTATGCCAAAGCATTTTGAGCAGCTATTGTTAAGTTCACTTTGTGTTGTTTTAAGTTCACTTTTAATGTGATGTTTTCTCTTATTTTTCAATAGTAGCTAAATCCTGATGAAAAAGCAAAACAAACCTTTTCCTCACGGGCTTTTTTTGTGTAGGGTTTCAATTAATTTTTCTTCTTAAATCCCACGTAAATGAAGATACTGCCTCTCTTCTGTAATTGGCCAACTCATGCACAGCGTCATTGATAAAAAGTTTTTGAGACAGCAGATGCAGTATCTGTGCCAGTCCCTGTGGGGAGTTTTTTTCAGATAACATATTAAATGTTTAAAGCATAGCTGTTACCGACTTGCTACTCCTTATCTTCAGGTTGCTTAATGACTGGGCTCACAGTACCTAGAAGATTTTGTGAAGTTCGTGGAGTGGAAACTTGAAGTCCTTGATTTTGTATGACAGATACATATTTGCAATAAGAAAAAAGTGGGACTCTAGCCTAGGCCCTTAGAATGGAGTCTTCTTCAGTAAGGAAGGGCTAATGCAAGCTTTTCCCCTTTTTCTTAATTTTTTTTTTTTTTACATACCCAAAGGAGGGTGTTACAGTCAGTGTACATGCAGATTAATTTGTTTGTGTGCTGAATTTTTTTGAATTGATCCATGAGACTGCAAGATAGATGCCTGGAAAATGAAGAATGTGCAGTTACGGACCATTTTTGGCATAGTTTAGATTGTCCAGACTCTCATAGGATCTCTGAAGTGAAAGAAGATAGCAGTGTGCAGCATCTAATCAATTCCCCTTGTAAGACCACCCTCTTTCTTCCTGCCTTTACCTGCTGAGTCCATTGGCTGTAGCAAGAGCTGCACACAGCTGAGACGCAGTAATTTCACCTGCACAGCCCCTGCTCGCTTCCAAAACTGGCCCATTCTCTGTGCCTAATGAGGCTAGACAGAGTAGAAGACAGCCATGTAAGTCAGTGACTCGTCGCAGCGTACACACAAGAGACTAAACGAAGGTTGCACAGAGCATCTTAATTTCTGCTAAGTGCACAGATGGTGTATTTTTTGCAGGTGGTTTTTCAAATTCTTTTAATTTCTTTAGACAAAGAAGAACCTCCATACATGTGTTCAGATATTCAAAAAGTATTGGAGCAAGCAAACAGATAAGAGAAAGTAGAATTTTTTCCTAGCAACACAGGAGATATAGTTCTGTGAAAAAGGAAAATTTCTGTCATCTTGCATGGTTTTAAATGGGGAAAGAGGAAGATAAAGGCATTGCTTTAAGCCAGCTCTGCTAATTTTTGCGTTCTTTTTCAAAGATCATGGTTGGAAAATGCTTTTAGTCTTTAATATACTCGAAACAAGTGATTTCAGGAGAAGAAGTAATGAAGAGTGATATCTAGTGTATCTGCGTTGATTGTCGTCTTTACTGAATTGTACAAAAGCTGTTGAACATACTCATGAAGTGTCAGATACTCTTTATGAGCGATGATGTTCTGAATGCCCTGTCATTCTTTAAGAAAGTTTTAGAAGCAGCTTATAACTTTTTGGAAACCAAATAAGCTACATAGACAAACAGTGCGGTGGAAGAGGCTGGTGTGCTCCAGTTGAGGCTTTTCGTGAAGAAGCAGCAGCATTCACAGTGTGAGCGTCCCTGTCTTTCCCCTGCCTCAGGGATTTTTTCATGTCTTAACAGAGACTGAGGTCGTGGTTTATACTGTCTTTGGCTTCTACTCAACTACCTGCTTTTGTAAAATTTATTGGAACATTTTATATTTAAGATCTGTCAGATTTGGTTGAAAGAAACAGTTCAGATTTTATTAAGCGGCATACTGACAGACAGAAGTGCACACGCAAGTCTCATTTCCTTTTCCTAGATTAACAAAAAAGTAGAGAAACTTTTTGAGGCAGATGATGGTTTCCATTTAATCAGAGGAATCAAATGTTTTAGATTTAAGTTGTTTCTCAGACATTTCTGTATCTCCAGTCTTGTTTCGTGAAGCACAACAGCTTTTCTCAAATTGACTGTTAAAGTTCTTTGGCTTTCTGCTGCAAATCTGTTTTGCAGTGGTTACAAAGTGTCAGTGTTACTGTTGTCCTTTAACCTATCTGATTTTTTTTTTTATCAAGTAAATGATATGGGAAGATACCAGTCAGTGTTTGACTGCCTGGTAGCTCTCAGAGTGATGAATGGGAATTCTGAAACGTAAGGATCAGATCTAGAAGACTGGGAGGTGCTGTGGTCCGTGCAGTGGTGCTGTTGGCAATACGACTTGTCACCGTATGGATGCTGCAAATACAGACTCATTTTCCTTATCCTCTTCTTCCACATATTGGAGCAGCGACAGGTTTAAGCGAAATTACAGAGGATGTGTACCAAGAAATACTCTATTTCTTCAGAGCCCTATTTGAAAAGTCCTCGTGCAGTTAACAGTAGCTTCCTTGAGCTAAATGATCGTAAATCACTCATCTCAAGGGGCAAGAGGGAGGTGAACGATCAGCAGAGTATGGTGGTCCTTCCGCAGCTGCAGGGGACTCCTATTTTTTGCCTGCTGAGATCTGTCACATCTTTGGCGACACCATGGTATGGCGCACCCCACAGGAAGGCTTGGCCTGTCGCTTTAAGGGAAGCGTGCTGCACAGGATTCGCTTTCTCTCTTTTTTCTGTTGTTTTGTTGTTGTTCTTGCAAGGTGCTATTTTTTGTGGAGTCTGCAGCCTGTCACATCTGTTGAAGATGTCTAGATAATTACCTGTCTTTTCATAATTGCTTTTAGGAATTCTCTTTCATCTTCTATTCTTTACTACCTCTGAGAAACACTGAGAGATAGGGCTAGAAATAACAGTAACAGAGAACTGAGGAACCAATCAATACTTCATCAGGGCAAGCAGAAAGCTTGAGGGAAAGAGGGTGGACGCTAACTATATAACCCTTCTGCGACTGTGTTTTGCCTCCTAACTTCCTGGTACGTGGAGGTACCACGTTTTGTGGAGTTTTATGCACAGGGAGAAGTGTAGACAATGACTAACAAGAAATCTCTTTCTCTGATTTAAAAAAAAAAAAAAAGTTGCTAAAATGTTTTGGCAAAAACACATATGAAAAGGTGTTGAAGGCTGTGGCAGGATGTCTGGTGGGGCTCTGCTGAGCTGTCCTGTCAGTGTGAACCTGTAGGGGGGGCAAGCAAATTCCGAGGAAGTAGAGCACTTGAGCTTCTTTGAGACAGGAGGTGTGGATAAGTGTGATGTTGTTAAGAGTTTGCCTGAATTTCCAGAGTGCCCTCAGTGAAGTCCTCGCTCTCGCGAGCGAGGAGAAGCTGAAACATCCAAGTTAACTGAGTTGCTTCAATCATGAGAAGAGAAGGCTAAAGGGAGATCTTACAGCTTTCTCCAGGTAATGAGAGGCTATAGAGACAGTGAAGCCAGACGCTTCTTGCACATCCATAGTAATAGGTTGACAATTAACAGACAAAAGTAGAAACATGGGAAATTTCAGTTTGACATATGGGAATACATTTTTGCAATGAGGTGGTCAAGAACTGGAGGCATAAGATTGTGGGATCCCTCTCCTTGGACATACTCAAAACTCAACTGGGCAGACTGGTCTAATTGGCCCTGCACTGGGAAGGGTTTGGACTAGCTGACAGCCAGGATCCTGCCAACCGAAATTGTTCTACAATTCTAGATTTCTAAGGCAAATAAGTAGATGCAAGTTTGTCCTTGTATGCAGAAACTTTGGGTAAAAATCACAGGAAACAGAGCAGGAAAATCAGTCACCTGTTTTTTAAATAATCATAATCTATTTAATATTTTCAAAATTGGTGGATTAAAACTTAGCTATCTAAAAGAATGCATAATAAGGAATCTGTAGTATAAGAAGTATGTTGGAATGGAGATCCATTATTTTTACTTTCAGGAGTGCTTGGTATTTTTAAAACTGCTCTGGGGTTTATTGTAATAGCTACAAAATATTGTAGATGACACAAAGAGAGCGTGGTGGTACATTGTAAGCACAGAATACTGGTACAAAGCAATTTGTCTTAGCCAAAATCAGTTTATCGGACAGATTCCATGTTTTCAAGGCCTTTGCTATTTATTATCCCACGTTTCAACTGTGCATTATAACAAGAGCCACCTGGTACCAAGCTTCAGGTCACAAAGCAGGAGCTCATAACACGTTGGTGTCTAGCCTAACGGGGTAGGACTTGTGCAGTGAACGTAAGCACGGTTATGATGCCTGTAGCCTGTTGTTAGCAATGGCAATAATATTTTTACTCAGCCCTTGGCTACAAAAATAATTCCACAGTTATGCTCTGTTAGTGTGCTTGTGTTTGGATTGTCTCAGTCTTCTGTCACGGGGCACCACCAAGAAGCATCTGGCTCTGTTGTCTTACACTCTCCCGTCAGGTATTTATATTTGCTGGTAAGATTCCCACCCAAGAGGTGGGAAGAGCTTATGCCCGCATTGGACCTCTGTCTTTACAGAGGGAAACTTACAGGTTTGCATGTCATCAGTGCAGTTGATGGGCTAGTCCTAGATGTGAAGCAGCCTGATAAAAGTACTTTCAAAGAGTATGTGCACTTAAATGGACTTATTTCAAATATTTACATTGTTGTATCTTACACTGAACTTTCAGCCTTTCCTCCAAAGTACCAACGTTTCTATTGCTGGATTTGAGTAACTTTTGACAACATGAAATCGAAGTCTGGTTCTGCATATGAAGTGATGAGCTGTTTTGCTCCTAGAGCCCATTGTCACTGTGAATAGTTTGGAAATATAACCTCTTTGCTTGGCAGTATCTGAGAGGCAAAGTTAAAAATCAGAAACAGAATCATAGAATCATTTAGGTTGGAAAAGACCTCTAAGATCATCCAGTCCAACCTTTAACCTAGCACTGCCATGTCCACCATTAAACCAAGTCACTGAGCTCTGAATCCAAACATTTTTTGAAGACCTGTAAGGAGTAAGGAATTTTTGAAGACCTATAAGGAATAAAGAAGACCTATAAGGAATAAATAAAGGAAAAATTTGTGTATGTATATTAAAAACCAAGGAGTCTATCTTATAAACTTGCATTGCATCTGCATCTTGAGCATTGAATGCAGTTCTGACCATCCCACTTCCAAAAGAATATATGTAATTGGAGAAAGACCTCAGCAACGGGGAAAAGAATGACAAGTAGAGCACCAGTTATTCACTATTTCTTGCAAAAAAGATCCCATGCTTATCAAATAAAATGATCAGGCAGCTGCTTTAAAAATAAAATGAGTTACCTTCTTATTGAATATAGATCTAAACTGCAGATTTCGCTGATGCACCGTTCTGTGGAGATGAAAAGCACACATGAATTCAGAGGTGATAGATCCACTAGCAGCATTAAATACAGTAGTCACAGTGTGGCGTAACAACCTGCAGTTCAGGTAAACCCTTCCCAGTGCAAGGTTCATTTGTGCATGACCTGTACGTGCACTCCTCCTAACACCTAGTGCTGATAACTGAGTACAAAAGTCCTTACGTTATTTTTTGTTTCATCAGATCCACGGGGAATGTTTCTCTTAACAACAGTTTCCTTACAGCGCATGCACAGGAAACTGCAGGAATGAGTAGTGCTCACAACAATGAATCGTAGAACCAGTACTAAGTAAGCAGGTGGAAAGTTTCAGAGGAGTTTACACCTGGGAGTACGGTGCTTTCCCTCTCTCCTCAGGCATAAGTATCCTCCTTGATCACAGGCTGCTCATTCAACCACAGCGAAGTGAGGCGGTGCAGGGCAGGATGCAGCTGCTGGAGGTCTGTAATTGTGGATGCTTCCACCAAGTGCAAAAGCATTAAGACATTATCAGGAACAAAGCACTGCCTTTGGGGTAGCAAAGGCTCCAGTGCTTTTACTCATGCTTATGTCATTTACTGTTGTTCAGGTCTGCAGTTATCTGACAAAAAGGTGGGTGCCGTGTGAGAGTTATTACTTCAAGCCATCAAAGCATGAAAGGATCCATTTTGTGAAGTCATTGGGTACAAATACTACGTTGCAAGTTTATTGGCTTTAGTTATTAATTATATGGCTTCTGTTACTCAAAGTCAGTGACTTTAACATCAAGATGAAAAACAGCTTACTGTTTCCAAATGCAAATACTGTAGAGCTATACTAAAACAGTATTATCTGACTTAAACTCACAGTGAAGAGGTTTCCTTTATCAAAAGTTTAAGACTTGAATATACAAAGTGTTGCTGTTTCTGGATCCATTAAATTATGCAGGCCTGCTGCTTTTTCTAGTAATAGTTTGTGGAATTGCCATGCTTTCCTCCTGAAGAGCATTATTTGCCATTTTATCAGTTTTGTTACTATGAAATCCTTTGGCAGTGTTGGCTGTCAGCTTTAATTCTAGCTATGCTAAATAATTTTGTTACTGGCAAACTTTGCCTGATCCATTATTCATCCGTCTTTTCAAAGCATTTATATCGGCTGTTTAGCATATTTCTGTCAAAACCCGTGTTTAGAAAAATCTATCCCATTCTGAAAACTGACCGTTTTTCCTGTCTTTGCCTTTTTGTCGTTTAATCTAAAACAAACTTTCTATGTTATTGCATGACAACTTGTTTAAAAACTAAAGTAAGGGAGTTCATTATAGAATTTTGAAAATGGATATGTGTTACATAAATGTATGACTTTTAGCTGCTTATTGATGCTTATGGAGCTCCAAGGGATTTATGAAGCATTACTTCACGAAAATAATATCAACCCTTGAATAGGCCCAGCAGTTCTGTGGCACATAGCCTGGTCTGGCACAGCGATCAGATTTAATGGTAGGTAGTTCTTTGGGTCACTGCTGCATTCTGTATTTTTTCTCTTTCTCATTCTCCAGACACTCAGGATAGTTTGAGCAAGTAGCAAGTTCTCGCACGTAACTAAGAGATTAGGAATTTCATAGGATTCAGTTTCTTTACAGTAGGCATTAAGTTTCTATCACTTTTTACAATAAGAATGCATAATTATTTTTTCAGTCAAGGGCAATAACTGGATTATCATTGACACAAGTCATTGTCCTCTTTGTAACATTTTCAGGCAGTCTTTGGCGTATTTCTTCCTGTACCTGTACTGAGGGAATTGTTACCTTCAGTAGTGTCTTCTGGATTAAATATCACTTTGGTTTTTCAAAGAGTCGAACAGTCAAATCGTATGAATCACTAGTTGTATACATGAAGTTATCAACTTCTTAATCTCATTCAGAACTTGAAACTTAAAAGTGTAACAGAATTGTTCACTAGAAATGTCACAGCTATCCTTGAATTTGGGTAGCAGAAATAGCAAGGATTTGATACTAAAATTCCACGGTTTTGTGCTGTGAACCCGATGGTAATCAAAAGATTAGTAGGACCTCTTAGCTTTACTGGCGCTTTTGCCAACCTGTATTGATAGTGTTTGTAGCTTTAGTCACATTACTGATTGTTTTAAGTCCGTTTCTATTTTAGTAAACTTTTGAGCTTACCATACTGGGTATCTGCCTTTAGGCTGAATTTCATTTTGAAAGGTCAGCAGAAACAGGTCAGCTACTTCTTGCTTATTCTAAAGTTACGTAAACCAGAACAATAACGGATTTCTGTGCCTTGTGTTATGGAGAACATAAAATTAGAAATGCTGTAGTAGTAGTCCCTTTGAATGCGCCTCTTGCTGTCTCAGCCAAATACTGTGTATGCTACACATACACGCCGTTGTTGGACACGTAACGTGCACAGAGTAGGAACTGTAGGTGGCAGTCAGGCATTGGGAGGAGAGAGCACAAAGGGGCCTTAAGAGTGAGGAACGACCAAAGTTTCTTCCATTCCAGAACCTAGACTTGGTTGCAGATTTTTCTCAGCTTTAGCATCTCATTGCTATTGAAAAGTGTGTGTCTATCCTCAAGCATTTCTTCGTGATGACAAGTAAAAAATGGGTTTGTTACTTTCTGTGCCATCTGGCGGAAGTCTGTTCTATTTGTATGTTTCTCATACTGCTTAAGACTAACAGTGGGGCTAATGCAGTTCTCTGCATTGGCATTTCTGGTCTTCATCTTTTCTTTCCTTGTTTGTTTAGTTCAAAGAACTGCTTGGAAGAATTTTTAGCAGAAATCAAGATCTGAAAATTCAGGAAAAGAAGGTTGCCCGTAAATCCATGTCCCATGTAACATTTATGTTTGTATTTGTTCTGAAATCTAGAATAGCTCTCATGAAAATGTCTAGGCAGTGATAGAAGGGGAGAGAAGGTGGGAGCTTCTGCTGTAGAAGTTTACTATAAGACACCAAAACAGGAAGGCCAGATACAAAAGCATTGCTGTCATTTTTAATCAGTATATAGTTACATGACACAGAGTATTTGGTGAGATGGAGGGACTTAAACTAGTGAGGTATCATCAAGGAGTAGAACACAGCAAGTCAAGGATTGTCCAGTTCTTATAATGTGGTGGTGACTATTCTTTGATACAGAAGATGGAGAACACAAATGGAGAACAGTCTTTATGAGAGGTGATTCTAATTAATGGAGAACAGTCTTTATGAGAGGTGATTCTAATTATTGGGATGGCAGCTTAAATGAGCTTAATCATTAGAATAATAATATTCCCAGTTCTACAAGAGCAAAGTGAAGAGCAAAATAATGATGATGGTCTTCAAAAGAGGACAAGAATACACTGAGAACATAGATACACAAGTCTGCATGGGAAACACAACCAAGGGAAAAGAATGAAGAGCTTCTTGTTCCTAAAAATGATACTTAAGAGTTAAGTGCAAAATGACCTAAAGCAAAGGAAGAATAGGAATTACAGCAAAAGAGCAACTTTTGAGTCATGTAGCATGCAATGGTCTGAAAATCAAAATGGAAATTGAAAAATCAATTAATTAAAGGTAAATATTTGAGAACTGTAGGAGTGAGCTGGACAAAATCAGAACAATGTGTATGGTGAGGAAAACAGAATGAAGAATAACAAAATGATACTCTGGTAAGCAAATTAATAAGCGGAAGATCAATCAGAGTTGGGCTGCAACAAGAGAATACAGTTTTCCAAGTGTGTCAGTTGAACGGTAAGGTCTTAACATTGCAGGGAGATTTCAGAGAACACATTCAAACATGTTTTGGGAACTGACCCATTAGATACTTGGTTTCTGTTTTGTTACAGGAGGATAAACCTAGATGAACTGCTAGAATTCTTTCTAATAATTGCCTGTGATTCTTAGGTTTTAGTTGCACGAGGCTGTGATTTTTTAGTTTTTTTTTTTCCGTTGGAATTGTTGCTGATTCAGTAAGAGTTCATGGTCTGAAGCTGTTCTAAGGATGAATTAGGGCTGTGTCGTTTAGGACAATAAAGGCTTTTGAATACGACTTCATTGGTGGCAGAAGCTGGGCAGCGTAGAGTGAATGCAACAGGAATAACTGGAAAGTAGGTCAGTCAAAGCATCTTCTATTCCTGGGTCTGCCACAAAAGTTAAAATTCAGCTATTTAGGCTGTCTGCTTTCTCTAAGCCTGACTTCTGGTTTCAGTAAAGTGTTTCAGTTTTCAAGATCAGAAATGAATGGAAAGTTAGGAGCCCTGATGGGATTTCGGGTGCTCAGCATCTATTTGGATGTTCTTAACTGGCCCAATACCACTTCCATTTAGATTAATGATTAATACCTATTGATTCCAGTCAGGTAGGATCTACCTTAATATTTCTATGTGATGGTAAGCAAGTCACAGAACATAAACTTCTTTTACCAGTGTGTGATTTTTGGTTAGTTTCAGGCTGCTCTCTTCTGGGAACAGTAAATGAAGTTTTACAGAAGTATACCAGGACCCAGGTTGAGTCATGAGAAATAATCTTCACTGTGTGGTTTGACATCAGTCTTTGTTTATCATTTTTCATATGGAGATTTGTCATTACTGCTTTTGAGATGATTAAAAACTGAACTTTATGGACATTGTGGAAGTGGATTATTTCTGTCTTACGATCTAAATGGTAAGTGGGGAGAAAGCTATAGGAAACGCACAGTGAATGATATCAAGGGAAAGAAATACTGCCCACCCGGCAGTTCTGTAATCATCATCCATCCTTGCAAGATCTTTATTAAACTTACCCTCTCTTGACAATTTCACAATGCTCTGATCCCAACTATTGACTTTCAGCTAATGCAAAAGAATACATTGCCTTTTTCATGTCATGGTTTTCAGTGCAGATCTCCTAGTGTCTTCAACTTGATGCCTTTATAAATCTTTCTTCCAGTTACTGTTTTACCAGTTTGTGTGGTTGAGAGATAATAATCATTCACCATCATTTTAAAGTCCCACAATTAATCCTTTGGCAGGAGAGTGTGGACTTTTATATCTATTGACTTTTTAATCTTGAGCTGCAATTTTCTCACTGCTTTTTTTTTGCAGCTTTCTGATTTTGGGCAGATAGTCCAAAAGAGAAGGGATGATACTGGATTTGTAGCTTCCATGAGTGAAGGTACCGGCAATTAAAACTGACTATGGATCATAGGGCATAATTCGTTACCAACTTTCAGAAGCTTCGATTTCGAGAGTGTCTTTACTAGTGAGCAGTTTGTTTTCATTAGTAGTGTTTAAATGGCTGTGGGCTGTTTTAGTACCACTTCTGCAGTGGCCTTATTTCTGTCATATAAACTTCCCTTTCTTATAGAAGTATCAAAATTGCCAACTTTCAGAGTTTCTTTTTTCGTTGTTTGTTTTTTGTTTGCTTGTTTGTTTTTGTTACTTTTCTTTTGCAGAGCTTTCTATAATAGCTGGTTATTCTCACTATAAATATACGTTTTGAAGCCACTGAGTTCACTGTATATTTCCTGGAAATACTGTGTTTTGTTTTGTATGCAGCTTTTTAAAATTGTATTCATGCAGTTTTGTATGGGCCTTCTTAGTTTTTTCTAGTTCAAATTATGTTGTGTCATCTGTATGGGTTTTTTCTTTTCACTTCAAAAAGCCAGGCTGAGTGATATGATAAATTACTGATCTATTAAATTGATAGCTGTCTTTACCTGAAAGTGAAATTGGAATTTTGTCGTTAAGGAAATAGACTTACATGTAAGTGAGAAGACTTAAAAACACGATGTGTGAGAATAAGTTTGAACTCAGAACTTAGAACTGAAGTGGAATAGCCCATTAACAAGTTCAGAGGTGTAAGATAATTTAAATAATCTTCATTAAATAGTAAGAGTTAGCTTCATGATAGAGGTAAAACTCAGCTAGGAAAAGATAGAAGACTAGTAGCAACATGGCTAATGCAGAGACCTTAGGAATGCAGTCCACACCTTCAGTTAGATTTAACAGAAATTCTTTTTTAAGGATTCACTTTAAAATCTGAGAGCTTAGCTTTTCATTAAAATTTCATTAAAATTATCATTTTCAACAGTGTTAACTATTGCAGTACTGAAACGTGACATGCATAGAATTTTTTGTGAGAAGAATCTTTACAGCCTATTTACAAAGCGTTAAATCAGTTTTCCAGAGAAACAGTCAGGATTGTGTTTTGGTCAGCTGGGGGAAAGGTGGTGGAGGGGAAAGCAGTCAGGCCAAAGCTGTTACCTGTTGCAGCTAGGTAGAAATGCTCATTTTGCTTCGCGTGACTTCCAGTAAACGTCACAAATAATGGAAAGAAGAATGAAACATGACTGAGTTGGTAAGTGCTGTTAATCATCACTCCTCTTAAAGCTTGCTGACACTTCCTTGAGCTCTTGTCAACCCTGGCATCCCTAGGACATGTCAAGAGCTTGTTTCATCTTGTGCATGCCCCTGCCCCACGCACCCAAAGAGCTGGCCCATCGCTTGTTTGGGAACTGTGTGGAGAGTCTGTAAGCGCCTTAACTGTAACACGTCCGCGTGGTGATCAGTAGAAATCCTCAGGTGCCCAGGAGATAGATGATGCTGTCTCTAGTCATGGAATACAAAAAGCCTTCCTTTGATTCAGAGGAGACTGCCTGTGGTCTGTAGTCCTGTGATTGCAGCCTCTCCCCTGGACCGATGCAGTGGGCAGGTTCCAGGTGTCTGCGTTTCTGGCACTGTGTATGCGATTTGTTGTCTGACAGCACCGTGGGGGGTGCGTCTGGTACAAGCCATCAGCTTTCTTAGAGCACTGTTACTGCATCTGCAAAGTTCCTAAATTAAAGAAGCAGGGATATACAGACCTGATCATAAATGTATTACATTGCAGCAGTGCAATTTAAAAAATGCAGTGCTTTAAGCAGTTATCCTCTGAAACCAATTGCTTTAGAGAAATTGTTCAAGGAAAAATTATACTTGACTTGACTGTGAAGTAACATGCGGGAGGTCATTTAAAAACTAACAATATCTGAGCCACTAAGTAATAGTGACCGCAGTATAATTACATTCCATATCCTCGGGGAGAAAAGGTGCAGAGGACCACAGCAGAATTACACTAAATTGGAGGGAGATTTGAAATGAGTGAAAATCATTAACAAGGAATTTTAGTTATGGTATTTTTGCTTTTTCTGACAAGGTAACATGGTTATATATTGTATGGAAGCTATTTAAGGTTATTAACAGAAGTAATAAATAGATTGAATGAATAAAATTAAAGTCAGAACTATAAAAAATAAAAACAGTAGGTTACACATTCAATGAGGCTTACGTTAGTAATCAGAAGAGCAGATGACAGCATGCAATGAGAGAAAGAGGTATTAATGCAGTTGAGATGGATTTCTAGGAATAGCTAGCTGTTCACTGTTGAACACAGACATAGTGAAACTGTTTCACTTATTTAAAACAAAACTTTCAATATGGGAGAAACATTTAAAATATAGCTACATTTGCAGATGATTTCAAAGCTGATAAAACAGGTCTTCAGCTGTCAAACAGTATTCTTTTGGGTTCTTGTTTTGTATTAATAGAGTGCACTACTAATTGTTTATTAAAAATATGGAAATTACCATGCACAGATCAAATCACCATTGTTAGAACTGAGGTTGACAGTGTTACCTAGTGTAAAATAGATAATGAGTAAATATTATTTCATGAAGAAGCACTACCAATGCAAAAAATCAAAATTTAAGCTGTGTTGTGAAACAGTATCTCTACTAAGAGAGAGAAGATTGGTGAGCTGTAACTGTGCTTGCAGATTTTGAAACGCGTATGTTTCTAATGCTTGTTTTTCAAGGAATAAAATAGTGGAATTAAAACATTCCCATAATATTTAGTATGCTTATCTTTATTTATTCTTCGTACAGGAGTTAATACTGTTAGCTGTTAAGCCTCTGCTATTCTGGTTTGAATTTTTGGAGCCGTGCAGTGGATTATTAATCCAATTGAACTTTTTGCAAAACTAGGGCGACTTACTTTTTGTAATGATAACAAGGTTGGGATGGGGATTGTAACTCTGCAGTTTGCTTAAGTTTTATGCGTTCCCTCCATTAACAAAAGAAGATTGTCAACTGGCAAAATGATGATGCAGTAACAAAAAAAAAGTTCCCTCTGTTGACTTGTGTTATATGGTTGGAGATTTAGACAATGTTTAGTTGCAAAGGCAATAATGTGATGTAAAGATATTTTATTTGTTTATACTGATTGAATTTAGGATCAAGTCGCAACAATCTTCATTAATTGCTATTTTGTTATATTTCAATTTTGGTAGCTTTGTTCAATTTACAATGAAAAGTTAATCCTGCCAACTTCATTGTTCAGGTAACGGGGGAATGGCATAATCCAGATGAAGGAATAACATAGATGCAATTGCTGCTTTTGGTCCTGAGCTGGCTCACATCTTGACTGAGCCCTTTGGAGCCTTTGGTTTTGGAGAGACTTATTGACTGTCGTACCACATGATGCAGTTGCACTAGCTCTGGTCTGCAGATGCTGTAGCTCCATTCACACAGTGCTGTGCCTAAGTAATAAGCTGTGCTGGTCCTGAGTTAAGCAATTGGAAAACCACTCCTGTGTCTCCACATAGAGATCATGGTGTATCTGTAATCATAAAAAGTGAAGAATTACTAATAATGACCATAGAACTGAAAGATTCATTTTGCACACACAATTAAAAACACTTGGTAACTGCAGATATGGTGTGAGTCCTACACTGCTTTTTAGTTGCTTCTGTATCACACTTGCTCAGTTGAGGGGAGTAAAAGGATGGAAAATTTTACAAACATCTATTCTGATCGTTTTACCTGTTTCTTCAAGAGACACTGTTGTTCAGAGTGTTTCTGGTATCAATGCGTTATATACTCTTTCACTCTTTCATATGTATTATTGACCTGTAAGTTTAGCAGCAGAAAAACATCAGGATTGATATTTTGACATAAAAAATGGGTTGTGTTAATTTCTTTTTTTCCTTTATTAAATTACAGGTACTGTAAGAATTGAAATGTTCAGAAACATGCAAAATGCAGAAATCATAAGGAAAATGACAGAAGAATTTGATGAGGTATGGTATACAAATAGTGCTTTAAACATTATGAAATACATTACAGTATACTTTTGTTTTAAAATAAAAATGCAATGGGCAAGAAACCAGTGGATAAGCAGTGTCTCAGTATAAGAAATTACATCAACAAGTAAAGCAGCAATTTAAACTATTAGATCAACAGGGCAGCATGAGCTTTAGGAAGAAAAATAATGGAAAAATAGAAAATTGTGAAATATTTTGAAAGGGTAGTTACTGTTACTCGTCTTGAAAGTCAGTGTTGTGGATTCAGTAGGCCTTGGATGCTGAAACACAAACTGAAAAGTTTGTGATCTAACTAGCTGAAGGGCGTAAGAGTAGTATCACAGGAAAGCGTGGAGCAAGCTCACATCTGATGCTATGAGAGAGCCTAGCCAAGTCTGACTGCGAGAACTAGCTTGGGTCCATGCTAGACCTTCATATAGACACATCTTTCTATGATTTTAGGAATATTCTTGTCAGTCCGTATCGTGGGTAATAGAGATGACTGTATTAGAGAGATTAATAAGAGGAGGCAGTAAGAAGAACTGTAGAAAGTTTTCTCATCTAGCTTAAATTGGTGGTGGTATGCTGGATGCTGTTGTTCACCACTTGAAACTGCCATCGTGCAACAAAGTATTCCGGATTCTTGAGACAGGACTGTAGGCTTGGCATTTGCACCATTCTGATCTGTTTTCTATGTGCAAATTGATGTTTTGTCCGTTTGAATTGCCAGTTTAAACCAAATAGTAACTTGATGTGAAAATTACCATTTTGGAACAGTATTACATAAAGAAATACTCTTTCAAAAGATCTAAGCGTTTTATTTGAAATAAATGTATTACAATTCAGATTGGGTATCTTCTGTCAAAATAAAAATGTTCGTAATGATGAATGATTTTTAGCTTTGAGATTTTCAAACTGTAACTCCTTTGATTTTTCTTGTATAAAAAAATACTCTGAATGTTCAGTTAGTTTAATGAGGAAAACAAACAATAAAACATGAATTTTCTGTAGGGCAGCAATGTCTTTTTCTGACCAATTCTAAATGGAATGGCAAGGCTGTGATTCAAAAAGCTAACCAGGAATACTCTAAATATGAACACTGCTCTTATTCAGGATGTACTTCTGCCAGATTTCCATCTTGTTTGCGATCTTGAACAAAATATTCATATATTTAATATCAGCCTTGTGGATACTCCTTTTGCTGTACTGAGTTATTCAGAGTCAAGGCCTTTGCCAACAGGTGGGATAGGGTACAATGAATAAAACTCAGGTGTACAGTGTAAGGCATGTAGGTGAGCAAAGGGATTCTATCAACTCCTGCTACATTCTGGCTGAATTAATTTTGCTTTTGAAAACATCACCCAAATGAAGTTAATAAAATGCAGAGAATTTTTACAGAATTAGATATTGTCTTTAGTCTAGTCCCATTGTGCAAAACAGAATGGCCAAGGCACTGTCCAAAAGCCAAAGAACATTGATTTTGCCCGGGGAGGATTGTCCCACGGTTGACAGAAGAAACTATTTCTCAAAAATCCCTATTAAAAAACCAATGGAGACAGCTGATGGCTGGAAGATCTGGGGCAGTAGGAAAAACACATTACATGTGTGTCCTCCGAGCTGTCTCCAGTGCCGTAAACACTGTGGTCCCTTGACTTCCTCAGGATCTAAACTCTTCTTTCACTGTATCTGTATGAGATGGATTTCATAGAACAAAGCATCGGATTGCTGAATTAATCGATATAATTTAACTGTGTATGTTTACAGACATTTCATTTCAAAAGCGAAGAAGCTTCTATCAAAGTCTCTAAAAAGATGCCTTTTAAAGCATTTTAGAGGAAACCTGGAAGAAGCTGTGAGGAAAGGTTTGAAAATGTACATATAGTCAGCATGCCTCAAGAAAGTCAGGTTTTTTTGTATTATGGAAAGAAAACGCAAGCTTTCTCCTACAAAAGCTCAATTTTGTGTGTTCTGTGAGGTACTCTCCGTGAGATGTATTCTCATCCATGTAGATGAGACCATCCTGTGGTAGATCTTAGATACTATCAGACAGGTTCTGCCAAGTGTCACATCAGTGCTATGTGTTTTTGCAACTGTTTAATATCTGGTAAAGTTAGAAATACAACTCCATATATGATTTTCCAAGCAAGTACTCAGAATGGAAACATTTCTCAGAGAAGATGCAGAGCTGGATTGGCCCTGCTGGAGCATCCACACTGACAGGGATTGATCTCTGGCCAGGTATCCTGTTGACAGTTCCTGTGCGGTTCTGGCTGTTCCCTAACATCTCTGCATGAAAAGTACAGTAATAAAAAGTCTGATCTTGCTGACATAGAAAAAGAGGCTCTTTGTCTCAATGAAAATGTGCAACTATCTTGGAAAATTTAGGAATGAATGCAGATGAATTTTATTTCTGTGATTAGGATTCAGTCCTTTTTGCCAAGTATAGTCATCCTGGGAGGGCAGGAAGAGAGTATGTCAGAAAAAGAGAGGGAGGCGGAGGAAAAAAGTCTCTCCCTTAAGTGCTTATGCATGGTGTGAATGTACAGTAAGCAACATGTCGCAAAGAATTACAGTTACTAGTGCATAAGGTTTCTTTTTCCATTCCTTAAAACTTTTCTGAACTTCTGCATTTCTAAGGGAAAGCTTCCACTTTATCTTCTGCCTTAACACTTGAATGGGTTTGTGAAAGGATTTGTGCATTTTAGTATTAAAGCATGAAATTGTTGGTCTTAGACCACAACGCAATGAACATTTTGAAATCTGGAATAAACTCATACCCTGTTAGCTGTGGAAAACATTTTAGAATTCAGTGCAGTTTTCTGCTGATGTTCATATATCCGATGATCACAGCATGATGAGTTTATAATAGCTATATGACCTATTTGTTCATTTTACTAATCATAACATTTCGAATTGCTCTCTGCCTAGCAGGCTATCGTATGCCATAAAAAAAGACCTGCCAAAATATAAACTTACAGAATGAGAGCAGCTTACATTACTGTTCAGGGTAAAACGCATAATGAAACAAAAAATCTTTCTCAGTCTTCACCAGCTTTTAAAATTACAATTGTGATTAGTATGGCATTAGTCCACTTCTTGGCCCTTTGATTTGTATTTACCGCTTCATTCTGAACGACAGTCATTTGTTTCTGGGAGAGCTAGATAATAGATAATAGAGTAGTTCAGTTGCAAGGGACCTTCAGGGATCATCTAGTCCAACTGCCTGAATAATAGATAATAGCTGTTGGTAGCAGACACTGTTTGCCAGTGACAATCCTTTGACTAAAGGCAGCTCAGGCTAGATTTGGCAGATCGTCCTGATCCTTCCCACCTCCCAGCCCTTCTCTACTTACTGGAGAAAGAACAAGATTGCTAAGGCAGATCTACTTCTTATCTCCTTTGGCTGTGCTCCCTGATTCCATGTAGACTGACTAGACAGCTTCCTTGAGCCCATCCTGCCACTGTTTTTTTGGTAGGGTTTTTTGTTTTTTTTTTTTGCTAAGTCTGTAATAAGCAATGAAAAAAAGGGAGCCAGGAGGAGACCAACAGTGGAAGCTGGACGAGGTGGTCAGACATTATCTCAGTAAAGCATCAGCATTTTCTGCACAGCTGAGGAACAGCCCTCTCGATTCTTTTTTCTAAATACCACTGGTGTTGGTATTTTACCTGTAGTACCTCTTCCAGTACCCCAGAACTCTCAAATCCCAATGTCCATCTCCCCTGTGTCACCCTGAGATGAAGCAGATGCCTAGGGCTGTTGCCACCTTCATTGTCATCTTTAGATTCCCCATTTTCAGATGGGGGCAATCCACTTTTGTAGCATATTTTCCTCTCTGTACCTAAAATGCTTGGTCTGGTGTATCAGATTAGGGTGAAAGGCGCTAGTGCTCACTGGTACATGTGTGTAGGTGGTGTAAAGTATCTGTTCCTGTACTTGTGATGTGATAAATCTTTTCTACAAGCTGAGAACTAATAGCAGAAAGGAGTAAAAGTATAGGAATAACTACAGTAAAATCTTGCATTATGTATTCCCTGGCACAGTGTACTGCCCAGAAAATATCTTAATCTTCATTGAAGATGTTCAGATTTGCTTTCTTTACTTTTTCTGAGATAGTCACATTGTTCTTCCAGTGCTGCAGTAATTAGCTGGCTGTTGGTCCTGATTTCTGTATTTCTGGCAGGATTGGACTGTTGATTGTCCTGATCATGAATAGAAGAGCACCTGTGTGGGACTTGGAAATGATGGAAATAACTTTGTTCATTGCTGCCACAGGCTCAGTTTGAGATGGGGAATTCCATGGACAAGCCTTTTCTGCTGCAATGTTTGGATGCTTGGCTTATGAGCACAGGCATTTCATAGACAAATTCCCTCATAATTCTTGTGCTACATTACGCAGATGAACAATAAATTGTTTTGGTTTAAATTTTCTAACAGTTGGACCATCAGGTGTCATGTATACCGGTGTCAGTAAGATACCACATTTTTATTGGTGTTGAATAACTGATCCAGTGAACTGGCTTTACTGGAAATTTATTCTTCCCATTTCAGAAGATGAGATGTTCTTGGTGTAGTCTTCACACACTTTTCAAAAGGACCATCTAATACGTAATCGTAGGTTAAAAGTACATCATACAAATATGAGTAGTTAAGCACAGCACTAGAGATCCTGTGGATCTGTTCTACAAGTTACATAAATATGCATCTAGAAAGCTTGTATTATTTATGTAAGTTCACATACAGAGTTCCCACAGGTACTTTGCAGGCAGAGAATTAGTCTGCAGGTTATTTGTGAAGATAAAGGTGCAAGCAGGAAGAAGAAAAGAGGAAAAGAAGTCTGGGGTGTTCATGTGGAGTTACTGTGAAGCAAATATTGAAGAGAAGGCTTCAGCATTTTAATTTCGGTCCTAAATTTAAATAATTAAAAGGCTAATAGAGGGCTCACATTGACGTGGCGAGACACTGTGCCTTGCTGAAATTCGCAAACGAGCATTAGGCATAAACAGGCTGTTTTAAGAAATACAAAGAAAACTTCAAAACGCATGACACAGTTAATGATACTGCTGTTTATCTGGGTTTCTACTATGAAACACTTTGATC
>VXAL01001617.1:3468-33409 GCA_013399475.1 Chauna torquata | reverse complement strand
ATCAGCAGGAGCATCTTCCACTAGATCAGGCAGACCAAAGCCTCGTCCAACCTGGCCTTTTACACTTCAACACTTCTTATGAGCCAGACTGCCAGCTCTGACAATGGAGATCTTCCAGACCTGTGTTTATTTTGTTCTATTGATCTTCTATTCTCTAGCTTCACATCTATTGGCAAATATTTTTTTTCTCATCTGCTTATTCAGAAATTAAAAATGTAACAATCACTCTTCAAAGTCTTTTTTTCAGTAAAGTCACAAGACCATTCCTATTAAATTGCAATATAATCCCTCGACAGTGACCAAGGAAAATGGGAACTTGGTGCCCACTTTAACTTCTTGAAGTACCTGCTGAAGCTATGATGTTTTCTGTAACTTACAAATAATATCTAAGAATGTAATACAAAAAAGGTAATTTAACTTGTATAAAAAATATAAACCATATATATACCCCAAACAGACTTCAAAAAAACTTGTCAGAAGTAATTATATTAAGTCCTTGGGAAAGATAATGGATTGTGATCACCATGGAGATTTTGTTACTGCTTTTCAACAGTGACAGCACTTGGCTGGAATTAAAAGTACAGTTCATGTTTTCTGGGGAAAATAAGTAAACTGACACTAGAAGATCACCTGCCATGTAGATGGACCTTTACATGTAAATGGATGGGAGTGAATGAAAAATTCACATGCTGGAATCTGAAAGCAGTTAGAGAGTCACATGACACGTTCATGAAGAACATGTCATCCTAAGAACTCTTTGGCATATAGACAATTATTTTCACTCTACTCATACTGCTTACAGCCGAATAACCATATACGTAAAAAGGATGCATTGTGTTCTTTCTTGCTTACTGTGACTAACTGTGAATTAATAAGATCCAGCATCATTTCAATTTTTTTTTTTTTTTTTTAGGCACTAAGATCTGGGCTACATCAAGAGTGAAGAGTCTTAACATTGAAATGGTTCTGATAAAAATTAAGTCTACAGTCCTGAAACTCAAACCTTAAATGAGGATAAAGTAGGTCTGAATTTCATCTGACCATTATTGCTTTAGCATCCAGAAAATAATTTCCAGATTTGAAGACCTATGTGCAATCCTTTAAAAATCTGGATCTGATTCCAATTTTGGATGCAGTGACTCATGCCCCAATTAATCTTGTTAATATGAAAGTTTAGACAAAAGCTAGAACGCATCATCTACCACAAACAAAACTAATTGAATAAGTAGGCCTGGCACTGTCTCCTCTTAGTGCTTTTCAAAAAGCATGCTATCATTCTTCCACAGTTCTCTGAAAGACTTCTGGCTACAACCCTTAGTAAAGACATTATCTTCAGCCTGATGTGGAAAGCCTTAGTTTTTCTCATAGTCCTGAGTATTTGCTTTCAAATCGCTTTTGCATGGAGGTTTTTGGACCAGCATTCTGAAACACCTGAGTGTCCCAGGATATTCAGAAAGCCAACATTACTAATATAAACTTCAGGATTATATCTGGAAACCTGACTTTTAGGTAATGCAATGGTTTACCTGTAAGGACTTATCACAGAATCACAGAATCATAGAATGCTTTCAGTTGGAAGGGACCTTTAAAGATCTTCTAGTCCAACCCCCCTGCCATGGACAGGAAAAACTCTCACTAAATCAGGTTGCCCAAAAACCCATCCAACCTGGCCTTGAAGACTTCCAGGGAACGGACAGACACAACTTCTCTGGGCAACCTGTTCCAGTGCCTCACCACCCTCATTATGCAGAATTTCTTACTTGCACTTAATCTAAATCTACCCTCTTTCAGTTTAAAACCGTTACCCCTTGTCCCATCACTACAATCCTTGATAAAGTGCCCCTCCCCATCTTTCCTGTAGGCTCCCTTTGAGTACGGAAGGTGGCTATAAGGTCTCCCCAGAGCCTCCTCTTCTCTAGGCTAAATAACCCCAACTTTCTCAGCCTTCCTTCATAGGAGCTGTGCTCCAGCCCTCTGATCATCTTTGTGGCCCTCCTCTGTTCTAACAGGTCCACGTCTTCTTGTGCTGGGGGCCTCAGAGCTGGATGCAGTACTCCAGGTGAGGTCTCACAAGAGCAGAGTAGAGGGGTACAGTCACCTCCGTCAACCTGCTGGCCATGCTTCTTTTGATGCAGCCCAGGTTACAATGGCTTTCTGGGCTGCAAGCATTCATTGCTGGCTCATGTCCAGTTTTTCATCCACCAGTATCCCCAAGTCCTTCTCCACAGGGCTACTCTCAATCCATTCATCCACTAGCCTATACTGAAGTTTGGGATTGCCCTGATCTGGGTGCAGCACATTGTGCTTGGACTTCGTGTGGGCCCACTTCTGAAGCCTGTCCAGGTCCTTTGGATGACATCCGTTCCTTCTATCATGTCAACTACACCACTCATCTTCATGTCATCTGCAAACTTGCTGAGGGTGCACTTGATGCTGCCGTCTATAACATTAGTAAAGGTATTAAACAGTACCAGTCCCAGAACAGACACCTTGCTACTGACCTATACTTTTCATTGAAACTGAATCCTAATTAATAAGCAAATGGATACTAAAATTAGACAATTGCTTGCAAATATGTATGCCCTGTTACATTTTTCAGGATTCATTGTAGCTTCTGTTATATTTTTCTGAAGCATATCCATTTTAGAATAGATCATTAAGATATTTGGTCAGTAATGGTGAATTTACTATTGATTCTGAATTCACTTTTCCTTGAGATGAAATTTAGAAGAGGTTCACCCCACAAGCTTAATGAGTTTAAGGAACACAAAGCTCAGCTGAATGACCCTGCATACATTCATTACTAAGAACTTTGCATTGCCTACAGAAATTTAGCATTTTTACATGCAAATCTTTTTCAGCTTAGGGAGAGATATTATGGTGCTAAATTTATACATGGAACATTTCTGGTTAATGTTCTGAACAAATGTGTTCAGAGACATTGAAATCTGTTGTGCTGCATTACATGGAGGTCTGTAATTCAAAATCACACTTTGAAACTAAAGGATAGAAATAGAGATAATAAATGTCTTTCTCAATTTTCCATTAAATAGAAATTCAAAGGTTCTGAACACAATTTTCACCAGCTGATTAAAAGAATGAATCATAATAATGACTTTACAGAGAAGTTTTTAATTTATATCTCACTAATTGCAAACATATTAGCCTTTTAGAATGAAATTTCTGTTCTGGGAATTTTATAGAGCTTGATGATATGAACGATTATAAAGATAGAAAATAATATTCACAAACCATGGTGATATTTCCTTCATAATTTTTTGAGATGATCATTTGATATTTTCTTCAATTAGTAAGAATTTATTTTGGGTTTTTATTTATAATACCAATTACCACAACAATTACCCTGACATATGTATTTAGTATAGAGGATATGAGCATTTCAGGATTCCAGAAAAATAAAGAAAAAATAAAGAGGTCCAAATTACATTGAAGACACCTCTATTGAAGTTTTCCTGAGCAGACAGAAATGTGCTGTGACAGGCAAACAATGGAGTTGTTTTTGACTGAGAGGCTCATGCATGTCTACAGACGTATGGAAATCCTCTACCGGTGACCTGACACTTTTGGACAAGTGTCTCCTCCTTATGACCAAGGGTTTGTATTCAGCAGAACTCCCACTGTGTTCACGGGGTTTAATAACTTCAGAGGAATTTTTGTCAGCAGATATGAGGCAGATATGATTGCTGCCTTGTGAAAATATAGGAACTAGCTAGTTGTATTGGGTTTACATGGTAAAGGTTTGGTAGCAGGGTGGCCACAGGGGTGGCTTCTGTGAGAAGATTCCAGAAGCTGCCCCATGTCAGATAAGAGCCAGCTCCAGCCGGCTCCAAAAGGGATGTGCCGCTGGCCAGACCTGAACCAATGAGCGATGTTGTTTGCACCTCTGTGAGAGCATATTTAAGAACGGGAAAAAACTGCTGCGCAACAGCAGCTGGGAGTGAGAGGAGTGAGGAACAGCCCTGCAGACACCAAGGTCAGTGAAGAAGGAGGGCAGGAGGTGCTCCAGGCGCCGGAGCAGAAGTTCCCCTGCGGCCTGTGGTGAGGACCATGGTGGAGCAGACTGTCCCCCTGCAGCCCATGGGGTACCACATGGAGCAGATTTCCACGCTGCAGCCCGTGGAGGAGCCCATGGTGGAGCAGGTGGACCTGGCCTGAAGGAGGCTGCAGCCCATGGAGAGCCCCTGCAGGAGCAGGCTCCGGGCCGGACCTGTAGCCCGTGGAGAGGAGCCCACGCAGGAGCAGGTGATCCGGTGGGAGCTGCCACCCGTGGGGGACCCATGCTGGAGCAGTTTGCTCCTGAAGGATGGACCCCGTGGTACGGACCCATATTGGAGCAGCTCTTGAAGAGCTGCAGCCTGTGGGAAGCCCACGCAGGACCCGTTCGGGAAGGACGGCATCCCGTGGGAGGGACCCCACGTTGGAGCAGGGGAACAGAGAGCGACCATGAAGGAGCGGCAGAGACGAAGCGATATGGACTGACCGCAACCCCCATTCCCCTGCGCCGCTCGGGGGGAGGAGGTAGAAGAGGGTGGATGGGGGGAAGGTGTTTTAGTTTGCTTTTAGTTTCTCACTGCTCTAGTTTGCTAGTTATAGTAATAAATTATACTAATCTCCCTATGTTGAGTCTGTTTTGCCCGTGACAATAATCAGTGAGTAACCTGTTCGTCCTTATCTCAACCCTTAAGCCCTGGTCCATCATATTTTCTCCCCCTGTTCCTTTGAGGAGGGGGAGTGAGCGAGCGGTTGTGGTGGAGGTCGCCTGTTTAGCTGGGTAAAACCACCACACTAGTAACATTCGCTTCCGGTTTGAACCTACCATTCATTTTTATGAAAATCTAGGTATAGTGTTTTCTTTTGTGGCTCTGGACTTCTTACTTTTTCAGAATTTCCACTCTAAATCATTTCTTTCTGGGATTTTATATGTTTGTTCTAAAAATGTTCCTTTGGACTGAAACTTGATATTTCAGACTAAAGTTTTTTCTGATCTAAAAAGGGGCAGTGCAATTCAAAGACAAACAGTCACTTCTTCTGAGTTATTAAACTGTAACAAATATTTTAAATGACTTTAATTAAACTTATTTTCTACCCTCATAATTACAATATGAAAATAAAGATATTTCTTGAAACACTCTTACTTATCAATCAATAAGCTTAGTGATCAGATGTTCTTCAGGAGCACTGATTTTCTTAAAAAAAAAATCACAGCAATAAAACAATTTTCTATTGCTTCTGCTCTTCAAAATAAAGGGTTATATGTTGAAATTAAGGTATTTCAAATGGGACAGATATCACCAGTGTAGACAGGATATTGGACTAGATGGACTAGGTTGGACTACACTGGACTATTCCAGTCTAATAAACATATTTTTACATTTACTTTCACAACAGCTAAGTGTGATGAATGTTTAAGCAATGAAAGTCACCATCTTAGAAAGCCATGAGGGCATGAGGGTAGATAGAAAGGATTTAAATATTATATCACATGTAATAATGCTAATTATTATGATTAAAGAAAATGCAAAAGCTTAATATGGCATAAGAAGATTACTCCTTGTCACTATTCTTGAAACATCATTAGATCAATACATGAATAGACACAGTGCTTAAAGAAAGGGTGTTTCCCTGTTTGAGAGATCATATGTCAGACTGTTGAAGAAAGACATGAAGTTGATTGCACCAGCTGAAATACAGCATAGGTCTTTCTCCCTAACTCCATCTTCCTACAAGCAATAATAAAATAAATGTTAGCAATTGACAATGAGTAAATGTATCCATTTTTTCAGTAATTGATCACTGACAGAGATCTTTAAGGGGGTATTTATGCTAACCCCGCATGTTATTTCTACAGTGACCATTCATTTTTCAGTTGGCAAATTACAATTTTTAATAAACAAATTATTCTTTCTTACCCTATTTCAAGTCAACACTCATTCTTTTCTTCCTTCAGAAGCTAAATGTTTGTCTTTGCATTAAAAATATTGTGGAGATTAATTCAAAAGCACTCTCCATACACACTAATGAACAGCAAAGCAGTGTCTGAGAAGTGTAAGTACCAGGTAATTTATAGATAAGGGTGAAACATTACCTATGTCCTCCAGAAATAAGGCACAGCAGGATGCTCTCTCTGATGTTCTCTCAGAGCATCCTGTTGCGCCTAACTGCTGCAGGGATATATGGCATCTGAATTTCTCATCTTTATTGTGTCATGTCTCATTCTTTTAATATGGTCTTGTGCAAGAAGACAGAGGAGGACAGAGCCAGTGAGCTGCAGTGGGTTCAGTTGCCCTGATCTGTCTGCCCTGAGTTCTGGTCCTCAGCAAAACAAAAGTTTGAATAAATAGATCCTTAGAAGTGTTAGAGGGCAGACATCAACACAGAGTATATAATGTAATGATTTATATGTGAATGGATTAAAAGAACTGGTATGCATAAACAGTTACTTTTGAAGTATCAGGGCAGATGCAGCACAAATTTGTGCTTTATACCCTGGTGTGAAAATAATCAGAAAATGAACCACAAAGCAGGTCTGTTTTTTAAGTTCAGTTAAAACATGAATATATGTGTCTGTATGCATTTTTCTCAATTAGTTAATTGGTTGTTCTTTTCTCTTTGGGTAACCCTAGCTGCAGTGTACCTAGGGAGAAAAAAAAAAAAAAAGAGTATTAAATTCATGCATATGCCATTCTCTGCAGTAAATGTTGGAAGAGCAGCTCCTGAATACTAATACGGAAGGGAATTAATGTTATTTCTCCTATCTGCAGTCATATTCTGCTTTTATTGTCAACATGTCAATTGTCTGGATTGTCTGCCAGAAAGCAGGTTTTGAAAAAAAAATTATTCATTTCCTAATAGCCATTAAATCATAAACACCAGATATGAAGACTTAAAACTTCAAGTCCTGAGTAGGCCAAGAGAGAGAGAGCTAGGAATGGAGAGGGAAAAATCTTTCATTTGGTATGATAAAACTATTAAAAATGGAAGAAAATTGCAGTTATATTACCTGAAGAGTTAATATAATGCTTTTAAGAATGGGCATGTTATCTGCAGTAACAGTTCTGCTAACTCTTTTATACCTAAAATACACTTTGAAATCCACTTTCTGACACTACTGAAAAGGAGAGTAAGCAGAGGATTCACAGTCAAATGCCTTGTTCCATAATGGGGCAAATTGGGACCTCAACAGTTATGTGTGAATATTTAAAGCTAACCGTGCTAGTATATTTTTGAGGTTCATGTTTGCGTAAGTCACAGCCAGGGTGCACAAACAAAAATCTGCTCACCACCATGACCAGCGTAAACTGAGGGTAAGCGAGCAGGATGCCCTTTAACCTTCACCACTGAAATGCCAGTGTCATGGCAGATACTATTTCAGCCAGGCTGAAAAGTGTGCTGGTGCTGCTCTGCCAGCTCTGTCTTCTCATCTTCTCAAACCCTTCATCTGCTCTGTGCTCAATCAGCCAGAGATACAACTTGGAGCAAATCAGCTAATGGATAGCACGTGATTAAAGAGAGAGGATAGAAATAATTGGATTTCTTTGAGTGGTGTGAGTGGTAGAGAATGCCTGTACTTGCTGTAAAAATAAGCTTTCCAGAAGGCAGACATTTGATCTGCTTCTGACCACGACCAGTATTGTAAGACTAGTAGGACTATTTATTTGATTTATCATGGAAATTCCTCTGCTCCTCCCAGAAATACAGTGCTACTAAGAACCTTTAGGACTGTTGTGGTTTAACCCGGCAGGCAGCTAAGCACCACACAGCCGTTCGCTCACTCTTCCGCCACCCACCAAACCAGTGGGATGGGGGAGAGAATAGTGAAAAAGAAAAAAAAGCTTGTGGGTTGAGATAAAGACAGTTTCATAGGACAGAAAAGAAAGGGAAAATAATGATAATAATAATAATAATAATAGTAAAAGAATATGCAAAGCAAGTGTACACAATGCAATGCACAATGCAATTGCTCACCACCTGCTGACCGATGCCCTGACTGTTCCCGAGCAGCACCCCCCCGCTTTTCCCCAGCCAGCTCCCCCCCAGTTTTATTGTTCAGCATGATGTCATATGGTATGGGACATCCCTTTGGTCAGTTGGGTCAGCTGTCCTGGTCCTGTCCCCTCCCAGCTTCTTGTGTACCCACAGTCTCCTCGCTGGCAGGGCAATACGAGGAGCTGGAAAGTCCTTGGCTCTGTGTAAGCACTGCTCTGCAGCAACTGAAAACATTACCATTATCTTCATCAAAAAATCCAAAACACAGCATTGTGTGAACTTCTACAAAGAGGATTTAACTCTATCCCAGCCAAAACCATGACAAGGACATCCATGTTTAATGTCAAACTCTCTGACAACTACAACACTTGCCAGCTGCCTGATGTTGGAGGATCCAGCTTTATTTCCTGAAACTGTCTCTCTCTACTTGAAGGTATTTGATTTAATAGGAGGAAAAGATGTCATCTTCCATAGCTTTGGAATCATGTACTTCTGCTTCCTTTCAGACGCGTACCAAACCACTCAGAAAGGTACAAAGATAAATCATTGTCTTTCATGCCAGAGTTCCATCTAGCAATGTTGATAGCAAATTACTAATTTTCATATCTGGTGTTTATGATTTAATGGTTATTAGGCAATGAATACTTCTTTTTTTTAAGTCCTTGTGACCTGGGCTCTGACATTTAAAATGCCAAAAATCACAACACAAGCCATTGAAAGTGTTAACTTTAAGAACTACCCAGATGACTGTCAGTGTTACCCATAATGAATGCCATGGGAATACAGTGTTACCTATTGCATTCTATTGCATTCTGTTTAGACCAAAACATCCTCCACATTTCAGTTATGTCTTGTATGTGTGAGTAAAAATCACTTCTCTTAAACTTTGCTAATGTCCATAATAGCCCAAGGTTTATAGGCTCTAAATTAGCCTTTACAGAATGAGGAAAGCAGTTGGCCAACAGAAGAAGAATTGAATTTTTGCACCACTCAGGATAGCAGTTTTCAAGCTATGGAGACAAGTTGCAGAACAACCTCTTAAGGTCTTAGTTTGAAATTTCTTAATCCCCAGGCAATCAGAAGCACAATTAAAATTCCAGCCCAGATAATTTGAGCGCTATAGTCTCCATATAGTCCCCATAGGCCCATTTCTGTCTGTTTAATTAGGAAAGTCAGCAATAAATTGTTTTAAAAAATATTCTTAAAAAAAAAAAAACTGGTAGAACACTTCAGTTAAGCTTTAGGTTTACTGGAAAGTTTGAAGCAATTAGTCATTTCATATTGTGCTAGAATTTCAAATCAATAGTTGAAATGTCAGTAGAAAATAAAGAAAGTAGTTTGAAGGAGATACAGAAGTTGTCAGGTAAATGTCAATCTATGATACCATAAACATTGTCTGACAAAAAAACAATGCACTGATTGCATCAGGTTTGACAGGTGGAAAGGACAGTTGAATATACTCATTGTAAACACTATTGCATTTGCATTTATTCACGCAACATTGCTGCTTGAACTGATCCTGATGTCTGCACATATCCAGTCACAGATATGTGTTCCGTATATCACTGAAGAGCAAACATATAACAATATATTCCCATTAAGAGAAATGTTCATATAAGCTGAAATAAAGACATATGTAACCTCTTGCTATAGTAAGCAACTCAATGGGTTAGTTTAGAAGTTAGTTAGAAGCTGGGGTAGTTTACTATCTCCTTATCATATGATTGGATTTATGGGCAATTTAATTATGAGCACACTATATACAGAACAAAGAAAGGTACTTTTTTTTCCAGTTTTCAGCCATGCTGAAAGAAACTCTTCTTTAGCAAAACATTAAGTCAAATACAAGTTGTTTAGATGTTTGGTAAGATAAAGAGAAAGTGTTAAAGAAAATGTCTTTTCCTGTAAAATGGTAACTATTAATATGTGTTCTTTATCATACTTTTTACAGTAATATGACTTTTCATCTGGTTTCCAAAATAAATACACTACGAACATTATCTCTCTTTTACTAAGAACTTTCCTTAAAGCATTAGCTAAATTTTCCTCTAGAAATCTGAATCTGAGAGCCTTTGTTATTATGTTAAACTATCATTCACTATCTGCCATGTGTATTTTTCCAGGCTGTTCTTCTTTTTTTTTAATAGATACTTGTATGAACAATTTTACTACATTACTCTAAACATTGTGAACTTTGGGTTTCATGCAAAATATGTAGGTAAGCAGTTAACAATAAATGCACAAATTAGGATAGATATGACTATTTTTTCACTGCATCCTTCATATAACATCATGGATATATCTCCATTATGATATGCAGCAGCCATATTGAAGTCTTCTGTTAAGAAAACTATTAGGTAAGCAACTGAACTTTTCCTTCTTTTTTGTATACAACTTAACCATGGTAATATGATGCCCCTTTTAGTTATGAAATCACAGCATCCCATACCATCATAATCTAATGCAGATGATATCACCATAGCAAAATAAGCATGTGATGAAACGGAGATGGCATTTGTATGTTGTGCTATCATATTAGAAAAGAACCTAGCATATTGTCAGAATTGTGGAGATATGTGAAAGCATAATACTTCTGCGATGACTAGTCTATAGGAATATTGCAGTTCAAGTAATATTGCAGCAGCAGTTTTGGTAGTCTATAGGAATATTGCAGTTCAAGTAATATTGTAGCAGCAGTTTTGGTAGAGGGGAAAAAAGAATGCTGTCTTTTGATGGGATCATCTCAGGAAATCCGGTAACTGCCTGCTCACTCCCTGACTTTTCAAGACACGATACTGTTCTGCCATGCCCACAGTACTCTTACGCAAATCAGAATCCACTGCTGAAATCCCAGTGCCTGTGAAAAACTATATTTTGTGGGGACTTCTACAGGAAATTTGTAGCACTTAATCATGTAAGTAAAGGCTACAGGGTCAAACTCGTACACTCTAAGTTTTATTTGCAGCTGTTACGCACAGCCTCAGGATGAATTATGAATACCAAAATGCAACCCATGCTTGAATGATCAAGGAGTACTTTGAGATCTGATTTACTTAGGAAATGCAACACTTAACTACTTTTTGTAATTTACATTGTTTGATGGATATCTCTGTACACCCTCAACTCCACCCACACCCCCAGGACCACTTTAGCTTATCTGATTATTTAAAAAAGAGGTCAAATGTTCAGTCTTTCCTTGGAAGGAAATATGAATTGTTTATGCTTGAGAGAAAGAACTTGGGGGTAATCTACACATTCTTATTGCTCCATTTGATTCATCTAGGAAAAGTATTTTTGACTGGGGTAGCAGAAACACCTAGCTAAACCATGGAAAAAAAATTCCGTTCTCTGGAGGGGGAATTCATGCAAGAGCAACATAAAAGGATGAACCCTTTGTGTGAGAGGAATCAATATGCACATGGAAATGAAGTCCCTGAAGCTTATGAAGCAGTCCCATGCTTAAATGACTCACTCTGGAATAATCATGTGAAGGTTCAGATCTAGTTTATTCTGCCACAGGGAGTTCTGAAAGCTTTCTTTCTCCCTGCATTTTTTATGACTATAGGGTATGAGGAAAATATGGCAAAAGGAAAAAGGGGTTTTGGGGATCACTTATACTTTAAAATGTTTTGCCCCAGAACTTTTTTATTTTGTGCAATTTAGTACAATTTTTTATGTGTGTGTGCACGATAAAATTCAAGGTTATGTTAAACACTTTCCACCTGCACTTTCAAAAATCTCTTTCATGTTCTGCTAATATGTATTAGTCTTAAGTCACTAGAATAATGTAGATCAATAGTCAAGGGAAATTAAAAAGGCTTTTTCAAGGACTTCTAAAAAAGGTTTCTCTGGAGCTTTGGACTTGTGTTATTTCACAACAGCTAGCTGCAAAACAAGAAAACCATCTTTTGTTTTGAGAATTTTTTGAAAGGGAACCCAATAAAAGGGATCCGTCATGTTGAAAAATAAGTGCTGCTTACATATTCCTGTTTTTTGGGGGTTTATTCTTTGGGGTTTTGTTTATTATTATTATTATTATTATTATTATTATTATTAATTTATTCTTTGTTTTGTTTTAAATCTACGAGCAGAAAACTGAAAACTGTACTTTCAAAGGCAAAGAGGAGTACCTTATAAAGGTACCTTTCATGTCTAGGTCAGTTCACTGGAGGGCAACACAAAATATTTAGTCTAAAAATGAGATTAAAAGGCTTTATCTAAAATATATACATTGCCAAGTGGACTTCACTGCTTTAGATTTTTTGCTTTCCCATTAAAAAATATCCTCCTTTCATAAGTATCTTTATGAATCTGCCTAATCATAAAAAGAGCACATTTCCTTTACAGAGAAACATGATTTTTAGCAGATAAGAAAGTAAGTGTTCACTTTGAAACAGCTGGTTTAACCATTAAAATTAAATTTTAAGGTCCCAATCCAGCAGCCACTGAATGTAATGTGGTTTGGAAATTGACTTCAGAGCAGGGAGAAACAAGCTTAGGAACTTAAAGTACCTATCCTTTCAACATTAAGAATTTATGTCTGTTTTACAGAGTTAGAAATTGGAGAAGATGATTAAATCAGATAACCTGACCTCCTTAAAATCTGTCCATGTGAAAGCTGTCCATGTTACACTGTTAGCATGCACCATTTGTGCCAGGTTGCTTCCTCTATTATTCAGAATTCCATACTGTTGGAGCAGAATGCATCCTTTCCTTAGACATTGAGATTTGGAATGAGGAATGTAAGATACAGATGTGAAATTGGGAGAGAGCATCCCTGATAGAAACAACTGAGGCTCTGTTCTCATCTAATGCTAGCAAGTATGCTCAGGTTTGATGATAATAACCAAATTAAATAGGTCAGTAGCTCACTGAGTATGGTCTGATTCTGGAGGGCTAATTAGTAAGCAGGGAGTCTCCACATCCTGGAGCTTACATTATTTTACTGAGTCTCTCCAGGCAAACTTGTAATAATAATAATTCTGCAATTCATGCCCTTCCACATGGAACACTGAATGTTTTTATGTGCATTCTACAAGTTGTATCTCTTTCCTTTCTTTTTCTTTCTTTCTTTTTCTTTTCTTTTCTTTCTTTCTTTCTTTCTTTCTTTCTTTCTTTCTTTCTTTCTTTCTTTCTTTCTTTCTTTCTTTCTTTCTTTTTTTCTTTCTTTCTTTCTTTCTTTCTTTCTTTCTTTCTTTCTTTTTTCTCTCTTATTTCCCATGTGGAGCTGACATATATAATATTAAAAGCTGTTTCTGTTTGCACTATATTCAGAATCTTAATAAGTAAAAGATAAATTCCAGATGAGGCTGAAAACCTCTACAGGTATTTCCAAAGAGGAAAAGGGGCTTTCCAGCTTATTTCCTGGTAAATTAAGCAAACATTTTTCAACCCTTCCGAGAAGCACCATTTACCATCATGCTTTGTTTCCATTAATTTCTGAAGAGACAGGTTTGGAGACCTTCAGTTTCCTCCTGGATGAATCTCCTCCTACAGCAAATATAGCAAAATTTGTGAAAAGCAATCCTTAAAAGTCAGACTCCTCAGCCTTGACAAACTGATTAAGAAGAGGGTATGGATGGTTCCCTCTTTTATTCACACACACAGTTTAGATAATTGTATACATTTTGAATACACATTTTGAACCTGAAATTGTTCCTTATGACAAAATGAGCAATTTTTACTTGTTTCCACTAACCATAACTGATGTACTTTCAAGATGATCACACACCTAGAAGATGTGACTAAACAGTATGGCAGGTAAGCTATTTTGGCCTCAGAGATGTATTTGAGTCTGCTCTTGAAAACAGTATGCTCTCATTGAAGTACAGTATAACATACATATCCTAGAGTAGTTAGCAGGTCAATATCCCTACAGAATCATGGTGTAGCAGAGGGGTTCAGTTACTCTGAAGAAGTGCTTGCTGTGTGAATGATATACGCTGGTGTTATCCAAGTGGGAACATCCCACCCCCTAAATTCATGCTCTCATTTAGCCTGATTCAAGTTCAGAGTATGGATTTTGCATAAAAAGAGGTACTAAGTAGATCTTCTCAAACTCTGCGATATTACATTTGATCTTCTGGAACAGGACTTCTGACAGTCCCATTATAGCAGAGAAATTGCAAGCTAGTTGGGTAAATAAGGAACAAATAAAGAAGTAGAGGTAAAATTTTCATTATGTTGTGGTTCATGCTCCAGGACTATTTTTTCATTTTAGTTTATAAATTACCAAGTGAAAACTCCACAAACCACTTCAGAAGCAGACATTCATTAAGTCATACTCTTTTTTTTTTTTTTTCCAGAGAACACCCTAAACTCTGGTTGCAAAGCCATTTCTTCTTTCCTGGCTGGATGAACTCTACATTACTTGCTATGTAACTTGCATAAGATGGAAGATTTTCTCTATCCTCCTCCCAGCCCAGTCTAGAAAAGTTTAGTAGGGACTTCTTTCAAAAGGATATGGGTATGAATCCCATCAGCCTCAGACTAAAAGTGTTACCTGAATAAATGCCTTGACCACATGATTACTACATAAAAGGTGAGCAACACATCTCCTTCTCCAGCAATCATTATTTAAAAGAACAAAATTCTTCCTTCCAAGTGAAAAGTCATGCAGGTTCTGGATCCTGAAAAGAGGGAGGTGTTCCTCACAATCTTTTGGCAGGTACTTAGAGGAACAATTTATTAGGTACAAATTACAATTTATTGTAATTACTGACCTCTAAAACAGACGACTTTCTGTGTTTATGGACAGAAGCGAGATCTGTCTCTAGTTTTCTGTTTGGGTCACCTTGGTTAATCAGAGTATTTGGTCCCTTGAATCCCATCAGAAGGGAGAGTTACTTGAATAAACAATGTGTAAGACATCATATATTCAGTGTATGTTTTATAACACTGCTGGGACCTATATTAAAATTCTAGTGTACCAAGTAGTCCTTTAGATTCCACATCTCCTGTGGATCTTATTTGTAAAAACAAAATTTCATGATAACATTGAGTGAAAATACTTACTACTTTTATCAAAATCAAAGTGCTTTTAAAATGTTTTAGGTTTAAACCCTATATTCTGAGTATCTTTCTATGTGCTTTAACAAACTCTACAGCACAGAAGGAGACATTGGCAGAGGTGGCTAGAGAAAGACAACTACGACTGTCAAAGATGAGTCTGTAGTTCAAATTACATTGCATCTAGTTTTACTTCTGACTGTCTTATGATAGTTATAAAGTCAATGTAGGCACAGCATGCATACTTGAAAACTAGTGTGAGCTCATGTGTTGCTAAAGAATCATTAAAATATTCTCAAATAAAACAAATGACTCCTGTTCCCCTGTGAATTTCAGCAGGATTTTGTGAAGTTACGGAATAAATCTACTAACCACTCAAACAAAATAAAGTTATATTAGTAAGAGAGTTGAATATGGAAAACAGATACCTATAGAAAAATAGAATGTTCATGTTCCAGAAAACAAAGCAGAAAACATAATGACTGACGGTAACTAAACACAAGTAGACAACTCTATAGATATTCTTTTTCTTTTTCAAAAAACAAGCACACAAAGCCATAAACATTAACCTGTTTTTATCTTTTTTTTTTGCCACTATATTAATTCCATTAGAAAACAAAGTTTTTTTAGACCTTTAATAGTTTCAAATAGCATACCCTGTCTTTTCACAAATTTGCCTCTTTTATGATGATCTTTGCTGTGACTACCTTCTAAAAGCCATCTACAATCTTCCAGTAGCTACAGAAACCCTAGATTCTAACCTGGGAATTTTTATATAATGAGAGTGTGCAGCATCACACCTAGCCTTCTGTCATGCAATATTGCCAAATTAGGAAAATCAGCTCAGCATTCTAATCTCAGCTAATGAAACTTGCTCATTTTTCTTGTGTTCGTTTATGGTCCCAACTTTGTTTCTTCTCTTTAATCATAGTCTTTCTCAGGGAGAGAAGAAAATCATCTAACTTGAAGGATATTTTTTTAAGGAAATACAATCCTTTTTAAAAATTCAGAATATGGAAATTCACTGAGGACAAGCTACTATTAGAGAATCAGTGGTTATGTTTTAATGAACATTTACCCTCTATATTTATTTTTCACTCATGAATGACTGCATCATGGTAAGGAATTAACATAATTTATATCAATTATTTGCTTCTGTGATGTGTGAATAAAATAATAGTTACTCTATTGTTGTTGTTGTTGTTGTTTTACTAACTATTTTTTATCAGCTTGTTTAACTTAATTTACATTTGGAGTTGCAGAGATATAACAGTTATACAACTGTCCAGGAAAAAGAAGTATTGTGTACACTTGGTACCTATGTGGAACGGCACCTTCTTATCTGTCTACACTGAAATGGCCTTAGCTTGTACCCCCCCATTTGTTCTGATTGTTTTCTGATTCTTGACGGATTGTTCCTAAAACTTGACTAGCCAGAGCTTTAGAATAGACCACAGGATTTCCAAGTGTTGACGGAGTGAACTTGGACATTCCCTCTGCCTAACTGATTCCTTTGATTTGTCTTTTCCGGTGACCTTTTGACTTGCAGTCATCTGCATCCTGTTCATGCATTATTTCATTTTCTTTTACTGCAGAGCACTTTGGAATGTTTGTCATGAAAAGAACAACATAAATATTAATGTATTGATAGTGTTATGGCTTTTCAAGCCTATTTTTCATTTCTCGGGTTTTAAGAGCTACAAAATTTACTGACTATACAGAAAATACAGTATAATGGACTTTCTGAAATGCCCTGAATGAGATAAAATATATGAATTATTAATCCCATGGAAGTCAATGTTGTCTTGCGTATAGACAAAATTTTCTGTGCCAATCTGAGATTTTGTTTCTTTCTAACACTGTGGTAAAATTTGTGATGAATACACTTTATGCTTATAGTTTGTAAGTAAGCATATGTTCTTAATTATGTCCTAAAAATAGTGATATTAATACATTTTATGTGCACAGTGTCGTCATCAGAATGCACTTTGAACCTCCCAAAACTACAGGGAGCATGGAGGGAGACATTCCTACGGGACCGCATTTCCACCATGCTGTGCTGGCCGCCAACCTCCACCATAGAAGGACAACTTCAGACTCTGACTGAGGCAAGGGTTGCATGCTTTAGGGATGCCTTGACTCGTTTTGTTCCTCAGTCTTTATTTTCCATGACCTGCTGATTCCTTGTTTTTTTTTGTTTGTTTTGTTTATTTGTTTTGTTTTGTTTTGTTTTTAAGTGGATATTCTACCGTCTGGGCTCAACAGCTAAGTTAAAAGCTGTGAGCCTCATTTATCACTCCATGGGAGGGAAGACATCAGAATCTGTAAATCTGCAGCAGAGCATCTAATAAATACCGACTAATGAAAACAAATGAAGCTCAAGTTAAAGGCTACTCTCAAATCTTAACTTATCCAGCTGTTTTCAAAATCATGAATGTTTAAGTGCCCTGAATCTTAGATAGCCTTTATAAAGCAGTGGCCAGATTCAACTGAACCAAATGAAGAACACATTAAGCCTAGTCTGTTGCCTTTACTTCTGATTTGCACAAGTTATAAAGTTAATATGAGCTGAGAGAAGTTTTCCTGTTTAAAGCAAAACTCCAAACACTAATGTTCCATGCTGAAGAAGGATCTGGAAGGTGTTGAATGATGTTTTATTTTCCACTGGTTCAGCTGCAGCTAATTATACCCACCTTCTCATAGCTCAGTGTCTCTTGTTTCTTCATCTTTGCTCACTGTCGTCCATGGAATGTCTTTTACGACATTGACACCTTTCAAGCCCTACTTTCCCTTCCCTGAATTCATATGTCTAATCAAGGCACAAGATACCCAGAATGCTCATGCATGCTTCTGCAGCTACAGAAGCAAGAGACCCATACATAATATTTTTCCATACCCATCTTCACTCAAAACCATAGGTAATTCTTACTGGAAACCAACAACAACCCACAAACTGGGCAACCAAAGAGTAACCAAGTAATAAGGAAGCTGTACCTGAAGACAGTGTACAGCTGTGTAAATTGCACCACACCATCTGTCATCAGAGCTTGAATCTGTTGACCTTCAGAGCATAGAGCTCGTAACTCAAGTAATTGCCTCAGTGATAATGGGATCAGTGTGATTGTAAGATCTATTTATATTTTAATCTCTAAACATTATTTCAGAATTTGTTAGATAAGTGCATTTTAGAAATCAATCAATAAAATATCTCAAACTCACTTCAAGGCAGAATGTATACCTCCCTCTGAGTCATAGTTACAGCATTATTGTACAGAACCTAAGACAAATGGCAAGAAGTGGTAAAGCACAATGGGAAGCCTAAGAAGCAGAATTATGCAATTACTTCTTTGCTTTTCTCTTTTTTTTTTTTAAATTGAAAAATACTGCAAGAAAGACAATAAAGCTGAAGACTGAAGATATTCTGTATATTTAAAATACATAGGATCTTTACTTTTAAGCTTTCACAGAATCATGTAGCTGGGTGTGACAGTGAAATCTATCTTGTTTTTTTCCTTTGTTATGCTGATTTTCTTGTTATCATGCCCAAAGCTGGAAGCCAGTTGCAGCCGGGCTTTCAAAGCTTCCTTTTATCATGACAGGATTTTTATTCCCCCTAGCAGAAAAATCTTGTGGCTGTTTAAGTTGTGGAAATATTGTGTTCCATGCTTTTTGTCTGAAGGTTATTTATGGGAAAAACAAAACAAAACAAAACAAAGCACCACAACCCTCAAGCTATTCAACTTTAAATTATGGATGTTTTGACAAAATTTAGAGCATGTGCAAAAGATTACAAGTGATGGTCAGCACTATACTTTTTTCTAATACACTTCAAAAATTTCAGGGTTTTTTTGTTTGTTTATTTCTCTCTCTCTCTCTCTCTCTCTCTCTGTAGTATAGAACGTGTAAAAAGCATTACCTTTCAGTCTGATTTTTTCCTTATGGAGTTGATAGACAGGAAATACTTTGTATTTATACTTTACATCAAAAGATGTGTCTTTTTAGCAATCTTATACAAGCCACAGACACCCAATACAGAGTCTGAAGTGCTTTGTGGTTTAATTTGGTACCTATCCTCCAAATTGAAGGTGAGAAACTATAAAGTCACTAAAATACCCTGTATCTGTCTGTGCAAAGGTACTGGAGCAGATTCCTAGAAATTCCCATTTTAGGACAGTAGTACAACTTTTCACTGTAAAGTTGTTTTCATGGAGTACATCTTGATTTCCTTATATTTTTTGTGTCAACATTCAGAAAATTTGTAATGTGTGCTGAAGCTCAACAAGAAAGGCCTTTGCTGAGTAAAGATGATGACCTTTATATCTCTAATTTTTCTACCAGATTTATGAACTTTTTAATTGATATTATTAGCAGACTTTTTACTGTAGTTTCTAAGTTGATGACATTTTTGTTCTTTCACACTGAACTTTCACTAGGAATATAGTTCAAGTTGTTACATCAGTATTTCAGTGGCTTGCTTGCCACTTGTGTTGATTTCCCCTCATTGTCCTAGAGCTTGTTAATCTACAGTATGCTCACCCTGTGACCTGGCGAGAAAGTCCATGCAGCCCTTTTTCTCAAAATCAGAACCAACTTGCTCCATCACCTGTTTTGAATGAGAAGAAAGTACAATTCCATGTGTCATAAAAGGAAACATTTTGCCACCAACTGAAACAATGTATACAGAGATAATGAATGTACATCACCAGTGTGATGACTCTTACAAAAAAAAAAATTTGGTGACCTTTAACAACATTGATAATAGAAGCCCTGTCAAGGCTCTGGTTAGACTTCATGTATAAAACTGCAAAATTCAAGAGAAAGAAAGGTGAATTCAGCCTGGTCTATATGCAAGAGGAGATACATCATATAAATAGAGATTGTCCTAGAAATGGAGATTAAACAAGTAGGGTACATTTTAGACTGATAAAACACAGACCGAATGAATATGAGATTTTATGAATACATCAGCAGCCCATCCTGAAGACCAAAATCAGTTCAGTCATCTTAACCAAGGATTTCTCTAGAGCACACCACAACCCGCCTTCTGGCCTAAACTTTGTTCTCATGGAAACCAACGTGTAGAAAGAAGGGATAGAAAGAAAATGAAGTGTGTGTCTGAAATTAGGAATGTGCATGTGAACCCCGTAGCTGGAAAGCATTTCTGGGTACAGACATGTCCAATAAGAATATTGTGATCAGAAAGACACATGGAGAAAAACCATATTTAAGTTAAAGCATATAGCTGGAATGAGATCTGATGGGTTTAAGCTGATTGTGAACATATTTTGGCTGAGAACTTGGAGGCTTCAAACTGACATAACAATGAAGTTTAAAAAGCTTTTAAAAAAAATGGTGGGGGGGGATGTAATTGCAGGGAGAGAATGGGAAGCTGATGTAGTGTGTCAGGGGAACTGCACAGTGGTACCTCTGCATGGTGCAGGAGACAGATGGCATCCACCACCCAGGACCTCTCCTCAAGTCTTGTGCTCCCTCATCACATGTGCAGATCCAGTAGGCAAATTTCAGAGAAAATTAACATTGGCAAGCATTACTGGAGATAAAATGAGAAGGGGAAGAGCTGTGGAGGAGGTCACTCCCATCTGTGTATTAATTACACTGAAGAATTTAGGAGTGATTTTGTACAGCAGGGCATTAGATTAAGAGAACAAAAATCAGGAATCTCTACTGCTACAGAGAAAAAGGAAGGAAAGAGAAGCAAGTCTCACATTAAAAAAAAAAAAAATCTTAGTGCCACTATTTTGTTGAACAAAGTGCTGTCTTTCAGCTCTCAGAATTAGAGGTGATGTATAAATTTTGAAGTGTTTGACCCATTTACCATTGTGATCACACTCACCAGAAATAAGCTTTCTAGCAACAACAGGGCAAAGCCACCCAAGCCCCAGTCACAGTGCTCTGCCCTGCCCAATGGACCCCCACTCCCACATGAAGTGGTGGAGCCAAGAGGCTGTGCTGGGCATCCCTGAGCAGTGCCAAGCACAGCCACCTCTGCCAGGCCTCACTCACATGTCCATGCCTCACATCAAGGGTTTTGTGTGGAGACGTGTTATGTGACCCCAGTGGCAGAAGGACAGGTGAGCAGCAAATGGCTCTCCAGGCCTGCAGATGACTAGAAGTTGCCTGGTGTTGGAGGGCAAAGGATGACAGGAGAGATGATACTGAGGAGAAAATCTCACAGCTAGTCTATGTAGAGAGCCACATTTCAAAGACTGGTTTCATCTACATCAAAGCACAGGCTCCACTGGATGTGGATTTTGGTTTATTTTATGACACAGAAGATTCTGTGTATGTTCAAATATGACTCCAGAAAAAAAAAGACAACAGAAAGTGTTGCAGTGGCATTTTTCAAAGTTGTGGGTGACCAAATGCAAATGCATTTATGTCTCTGAAAAGAGAGGCATTATATGTATTATACACCTGATGGATTCAATAGTAAGGAACCTCTGGCTACAGCTTTAGGAGGTTTTGCAGACAGATTTTAAAATATATCTTGCAGGATTTTTAATAGCAAAATGCCTGTGAGGAACGTGTGCTTTCTCTATAGCCTGTTTTATATTGATTTCTAATGCAAGAGGACCTGATCCCAAACTTTTTTATTTGGCCAAAACTCTGATTCCCTTGTTACAAGCTTTGTCTGGTTAAAGCTTGATTGGTTCAATGGTTTCATTCTTCACTCTGGGAAAAAATAAAAGAATGGGGATCTAAACGGTAATGTGGAATGTTTGTGTCCAGGAGTTTGAGAAGCTAGAATGAAAAAGAGATTTTTCTCCCAGTAGTTTCTCTTGCAATGTCTAACTTGAAAGGATGGTAACTAACTGCATTTGAATTTCCATATAATTTTGCCATATTCGGTTAATACTCCCGTATAATCTAGCAGACATATCACTCTATACAGTACATTCTAAGGTCTTGTACAGAGTACCACTGGCAAATGTTCCCTTATACTCTTGTGTGGTACAAATATTTGTCAGTTTACAAACACGTGATAGCAACACATGTTAGAAGCATTCTAGAACATGACATATACAAAGAAGGAAAATCTGTTTAGAAGACCTTTTTCCTAAATTGCTTTTGCCAGTCATTTTGCATTAAACCCCATTTGAGAAAACTGGTGAAGCCTAGTTTCTCACTGGATTCAGATCCTTGGTTTCCATGTCATATGGTGCTGCTAATTCCTTGCACTACTGCCCACACTGGTCTTGTGACATTGCTTTTAACTCAGTTCCAGTAGCATCAGGTTCAGCAAAGATTACTTTTTGCTTTTCATTTTTCTTTCTTTCTTTCTTTCTTTCTTTTTTCTGTCTTGAAGAGTAATGCAGTTGATGAAGGAAGACCTACAAAGACTTCCCAAATTCTGATAAGTACAGACAAGAATTTCAACCTCGTTTGGATTCTTGGAGAGCAACATTTCATTGTGGGAAATGTTATTTTGGGGGGGTAAGAGAGGGTATGGGGAGGAAGAAATTAAATTTGGCAATAAACATACCAGCAGGAGAAATGTGAGACTGAGCAGCTAAAAAGGTGGAGACCATGAGCAAGTCTCTACCTGCCTATTTGCAGATAGGCAGAGACAGAGATGGGAGACTCTACTGGTGACAAACGGCAGTGAAAGCCCATCAGTTGTATACAGAGGTGGATTTGACATAACTTTTCTGCTGTGTCCTTGATCATTTATCATGGCAATTGCTTTGTAGAAAGAAACAGGAAAATATTGGAATGTCTTGTATTTACCTACAAAAATTCTGGCAAATCTCCACTATTGTCCCCCATATGGAAAAGAGTGCACAAATATAGACTAGCACTTTAGCACTTCAAGTTTTTTCCCTCCTAGAGCTGATCTAGAGAGGACTAAATGTTGTGAGAACAAAGTTTTACCTGAAATGTAAGATAATCCTGGAAATGCTTTGCTCAGAAATTTTTCAGGCATCTCTGAACAGCCTGCACTATATACTCCAATATTTTCACCTTTCTTTAGAAAATTTCACCTTTTTCGTTTGTTTATTTGTTTGCTCATTTTATAAAATGTTGTTTAGTTAACCTTTTCTTCAGGATAGGCTCATGAGTGCTATAAGTTTGGATCTGGAGTTCTCATCAGACTCTATTTAAGAAGATGACTACAGCTTAAGCATTTTAATTTTATTAGAAAAGCCATTTCAGAGTTTCAAGCTGCACCCTGCTTTTGTTGTCAGCTGCTCTTCTCCCTCCATAAGAGGGAGGGCGGCTGAGTTTAAGAAATTATGCCAGCAGCACATTGCAGGGATACTTGAGGCCTACATTGATCAGTACTGGATAATCAATGGAAGAAAGAAGTATAGGGTGCTGTTTTCTCAAACACCATAATGATTACTCTTTCTGAACTGGAACTAGCAGGGCTCACCAGTGGATTAAATTTCATTCACTTTGCCTCTGTTGACCTTGTGTTTGACCACAGAAACAGGATTTCACCTCAATCTCTGTATATTATTGCATCATAAGTTCATAGAATATTCCGAGTTGGAAGGGACCCACAAGGATCATCGAGTCCAACTCCTGCCTCCACACAAGTCTACCCAAAAATTCAGACCATATGACTGACAGCACAATCCAAACGCTTCTTAAACTCTGGCAGGCTTGGTGCCGTGACTACGTCCCTGGGGAGCCTGTTCCAGTGCCCGACCACCCTCTCGGTGAAGAACCTTTTCCTGATATCCAGCCTGAACCTCCCCTGTCACAGCTTGACTCCATTCCCTCGGGTCCTACCACTGGTCACCAGGGAGAAGGGATCGACGCCTGCCCCTCCGCACCCCCTCATGAGGAAGCTGTAGGCTGCCATGAGGTCTCCCCTCAGCCTCCTCTTTTCCAGGCTGAACAAACCAAGTGACCTCAGCCGCTCCTCATATGTCTTCCCCTCTAGGCCCTTCACCATCTTTGTAGCCCTTCTGTGGACACTCTCCAATAGCTTCACATCCTTTTTGTATTGTGGTGCCCAAAACTGCACGCAGTACTAGAGGTGAGGCCGCACCAGAGCAGAGCACAATGGGACAATCACTTCCCTTGACCGACTAGCAATGCTGTGCTTGATGCACCCCAGGATACAGTTGGCCCTCCTGGCTGCAAGGGCACACTGCTGGCTCATATTCAACTTGCTATCTACCCAAACCCACAGATCCCTTTCTGCGGAGCTGCTCTCCAGCATCTCGTCCCCCAGTCTGTACATATAGCCAGGGTTGCCCCTTCCCAGGTGCAGGACCCGGCACTTGCTCTTGTTAAGCTTCATACAGTTGGTGATTGCCCAGCTCTCCAGTTTGTCCAGATCTCTCTGCAAGGCCTTTCCACCCTCGACAGTCAACAGCTCCTCCCAGTTTAGTAGCATCAGCAAACTTACTCAAAACACCTTCTAGTCCTACATCCAAATCATTTATAAAAACATTGAAAAGAACTGACCCTAAGTTGGACATCTTTGTCAAGAAAGTGCTCCTTTTATGTAGATTGACACAATGCTCAGGTGCTGCATATATTAAAATCCGAATATGGTGATGAGCTGTAGGGACAGAGCATGATAAGGCATTCTGAGTTCTGGAGACTACAAGAAACCATTTGAAATTAACAGAGCTTCAGCCTACCTGAAAATACTAGTTAATGTGGCAGTCTCAAATATGTGTAGTAAAATCTGCTCTGCCTTTTGGATAGAGCCTTTTGTGCTGCACTTCCTGAAGAGACAGCACAGAAATATAACAGTAATGTCTACTCTTGGTGGAGCTGGACCACGTAAAGCACTCCTGATGCAGTACAAAGACTCTTAGGATTGAGGCCAAGATAATTACACGGTGTAATTTTGCCTTTCAGGAGCTGCTCTCAGTTCTAACAAAAATGTCAATAAAGTTTATTTTCCTTCAAAACAGAGTTTATCTTATACCAGCAGACATACAGAGATCAGCGTTGGTAGCTGTGACACAGTGCACCCTGCAAACCTCTACAGTCTTTGATTCTCCTAAAATTGCTATGTGCCAAATGCTTTTGAAAGAAGCAAAGTTACTGTGTCACTCAGCAGTCTGAAACTGATGCCAAGAGTAGTGGTAAAACTATCAGCCAGTGAAATAGCCCTCACCCAGGTTCTGTTCTTCTCATTCAACTGCTAGCTGCTATTTAAGATGATCCCTTCTACTGAATTCCTCAAGGAACTCTAAAGCAATACTGAAATATCAATATATATATTTATTTATTTTCCACTGGTGAATGGCTATGGAGCATGGTGTTGAATTTTTCCACATCATTATATGTTCAACTTTTTATTCAATTTCTTTGAAATAGCAATACTTCTGAACTTCTTGTACAGATTTTCAGGTAACTGTTTCCCATTAGATATAACTGATTTTCTTATAAATATTCTGACCTAATCTTCACGGTTCTTGACTATACCTTTCTGACCTAATCTTCACAGTTCTTGACTATACCTTTAGGATTTCTCTACAGGAGAAAATTTCAAAGTGAAGTCCAGTTAAACTGCATTAGATATTTTATTTTTAGGAATGTGATTGGAATGATAAACCATTTAATAATGGAAGTATAGACCTCTACACTGTGACCTTTCTAAGAGACATTATGGATTCTAACTTCATCCTTTCCAAAACTATCTGAGTCATGATTTACCTGTATTTCTATTTCCCTCTAAATATATATTTCTGTATCTACAAATATGTATCTACTTATACACATAAGTGCCCACTTCCATAGTATGATATGGGAAGATTTGTATCAAAAAGGGGCCTTAATTTGTCCTTCTCCAAACAAATTATATTTTCATATACATAATAATGAATCATAGTGCTACATGGCCATATTTTCAGCATACGTAAACCGTAATGGCCATAGTGAATTGCCTTGACTGTCTATGCAAGCTGGGGATGTAAACCATTGTAGCTAGATGGGTATCCCCTATGTAGTCATGTATGATGTATGATAAAAATACATGCTAGAGACGTAATGGTGCGGTCTATATTAAAGTCAGTGTGTTAAAAAAAAAAAGTGAATTGGAAAAACAGTATAGATAAAATGCGGTCTTGCTGGAAATGAATAAAATAATGCAGGATTATGGAGGATTGTAATTTAGAATTGTATGGAGAACATTACTAGGGCATATTATAAATTGTACTCCAAGGTTTTGAAATAGGGAAAATTTATAAAGGGAATGACAATTGCTAAACAACTGCAAACTTTTCTAATGTACCTTCCAGTAAATCTACACAACAATGCGGTAGGGAAATAGATTATTCTGGATGAATTTAATGAATTTTACAAATGGATGTATTCAGACATGCTATAATACATAGGTATCTCAGACTGTCTGAACAGAGTGCAAGAGGGAATGTCACATTTTTTCAATTAAAATAATATGTTTTTACTGTTGTTCTATTGTTTAGCTCAGTACCCTATAATAAGCATGCACATTACTCCCAGAACACCTTGCTCTTGTTGTATTCTTTTTTTTTTCTATTCTACTTCAGTTCATTTAAGCAAAACTTCTTTAGCTTTATTTTCTGCCTGTCAACCCCAAACCCAACAATGACATAGCCAATAATGCACTGTGAAAGAGCGTATTTTCTTGCAGACATGTGTGCCCAGAGATTTTTTAAACATCATCTTCCCATTGGCTTTTTTAAAACTTTTTTACTAGAATAGTCTAGGTTCATGAAGCATGAATGAAAACGAAGGGAGCGTGCAGTCCTGGCATTTTGTCAGAATGTTTTGCTATTTGAATGAAGGTGATTTGATACTGTTCAGGGCCATTGAATTACTGCAGATTCTATGACATTTAGTTTTGCAAGAGCTCCAGTCCCTCAAGAGTGACATACCATGGCTGCTCTTTGCAAATACACAGAGCTTTGGAAGGTTCATAACCTGGTTGAGAAGATCAGGGCCAAAGGTCTAGGGTGATGAGAATCCAAAATGAAATTGCTTCCCAACTATACAATCACAAACATACTCACATATATGCCTTGCCTGTGGCAGTCCAGCTTACAGTAAATAACTGCAGGTCTTTTCTGTCCAGTGTCCCTCCGATCCCTTGCCGTGTTTCCTGCTCTGCAGTGTAGCAGTTCTGTGAAAGAGTAAAGAAGAAGAACACAGCAGACAGTGAGAGTGTTTCTCAGAAATGTAGAAATGATGAGGTACAAAACCAAGGAAAGTGGAAGAATATTACAGTATGGAGGTACAGGAGACAATACAAAACACAAATGGTAATATGCATATTTAAAGTGTTTTCTTATTTACATTAATTTCTTTTTATATAATCTTTAGTAAAGCAGAAGACAGCGTAGAATTCATTGGAAGCTTAGCAGTTTTTTTGGCATGCTTTGAAGCAAGTGAACCTGGATTCTATTAGCTTAAATGTTAGAAGTGAATTGTAGAGCTGGGGCTATGGAACAGTATTTGGTTAATAAGAAATCAAGAAAGGACCCAATTGAACAGAAGAGGAAGAAATTCTGTGAGGTACTCTAGATGATCTGAAAAAATGTAACAAAGCAAATTGGCCATGATTCAAGACACTCATAGAAAACTAAATTATACTTGCAATCACAGATTTGATAAGACACAAAACCTGCTTGCCTTATTACCCCACTGGAAGCACTGTTAGATGAGCCGTACAGAGTTTTATTACTTTGAGGTGTAACCCAATATCGTGAATTCCTTCACAAGCAACCTAAGATTCTTAGTAGTAGGGCACTCTGTAGCTGATTTCAGCAGAATGAAAACAAGATGTAACGAGCAGTGTCACACAGACCCTCTACTGACTTCCACTATTGGTAAAAAGCTAAGCTGTGAAAACCAAGCTGGCAAGAAGCATCTATAACTGTTGCAGGGACTTTCCATAACTAATTTTTTTTTTTTTTTGTCACATTTTTTATGTCATCAGCTTTGATGGGGTGTCTCTACTCTAAAGCTGTTTACAAATAAAGACACATGAAGTTTCTTATTTAAAGAAAAAGTGCTGTACACACTTCAAAGACCATTTGCTGATTGGATATTGCTTAGCTTTGGCCAACTGTGCTAATAATTCTTTTGAATTAATGCTTTTGTTCAAAAGAGCTCCTTTTTGGATAAGAGTCACAGTTTTGTAAGGTTTAGAGCTTGTACCCAATATTAAGTAAGGGTGTTAGCCGGGAAATGCATGGTGGCCCAGTAAGGGAATTGAGAATAGGAACGGTTTCAAACATTCAGACCATCTGAAACTGCTCACTTGGAACCTCTTCATGAATATTGTATTCCTTTGCAGGATGTGCTGCCTGCAGTGTCTGGGATAGAAACAAGAGAGTTATTACTCACTGCTAAAGACTTTCACCACCATCTGTAGCATTAAATCATTATGGAGGTGCTTAAAGAGAGAGGGAAGATAGGGAAGATTTTTGTCTTACAGGCAAAAAAAAACTCAACCAAAATATCTTCTATTTATTATCTTCTTAAAATTGTTGTCATAATACAATTATGCAAATGAGGTTCTGCAAACACACTGAGTATTTCTTCTATTTTTGATGCATATGCTTAGTGGATCAGAGACGAATTAAAACAAACAAACAAACAAAACCCAACATACACACAAAGCCATACAGCTGAATTTGGGTAATGTGAAAGAGCATGAGAAATTCCCAGTGCAACCATTCCCAATTCATTGCATAAATAAAAGATAGAGAAGTTTTGGGGTGTGTTTTCCACCCTCCACTTTTCAGAGAATGGTGTGTGTGGGGAATGAAGCATTGCTGAGGCAGTCAGCAACACCTCTTCTTTCTGATTTCTGTATTGTTTCCCCTTTCAGACCCACCAGCTTTCTCTCTCTTCTCTCACTCTTCCACAAAAGATTTCCAGCAGAGAGCAGCTGGTGCCTCGTTTTGGCTGCTTTCCCCAGACTCTGGGGGCTTTCACTAGAAATCAATAGTTGCTTATTTTCCCCTGTACTGTGTTTTTTATGTGTGGACTGACATGGCCTCAACCATACTGACCCATTCTGCTGAGCTATTTCTATTCAGATGTGCCTCTTTACAAATAGCGGAAATTAGGAGAGGGCCAGTGTCAAACTGCTTGTCACATCTTGTTTTCAATCTGTTGAAATCAGGTTTATAGTGTCCTATTCAGAAGCCTAGACTGCTTCTGAATGCACACAATGCATTTCAGGCGTTCCATCAGGCGATAAATGCAGAACTTCACATTGCTATTAAAAAATAATCAAAATGATTAGTCTTCTGAATTTTCTGAACTAACTTGTTTGCTCGGAACTTGTCTTAATTGTGCTACGTCACTTGTTCATAGGTATTCATCTCCATAAGATGTAAAATCATTCCTAGCTGATCTGTCAGTGTTGCAGTTTTATCGTGAATAAGTTTTCCTATTGATTTAGCAGTAATGAATGAGTGAGTAAGTGAATGAATGAACGAATGAATGAATAATCAGAGGATTGCTAGAATGGATGCAGTAAGCCTGAGCTACTGGTATTCTCTCTGGCTTCTAGAGGCTTCTGTAAGATATAGTTTTGTTTTATATCTCTACCTAATGAGCAACCATGTTAGAATCTCAATGAGGCAGAATATAACTGGAGTTACACTAAGTATTATGTGTCACTTTAAAATGAGGAAGAAACTTTTCGAAAGAGTTTCTAATCTTAAAACTTTGTAGAAAGATAAGTTTTTGATGAAATTTTTCATGAAATGAGAATTCTATTATCCTGCAATTTGGCAGTATATTACTGTGTTATCTAAGCATGAACAAAAACCTTACCACATGTTATGAAACTTTTAAAACAGGCAACAATTTTAGCTCAACTCATATGAATGTCTTCACGTTTGGCAAGGACTTTATCCTCGATGAGTGCAAATGCTTTGGGTGTTTGATGGCATTTGGCTGCCAAATAATAAAGCTATTGAAATAACATGCAAATGCA
>VXAL01001608.1:9122-24518 GCA_013399475.1 Chauna torquata | reverse complement strand
GTTGGTTTTTTGTTTGTTTGTTTGTTTTTTCCCTTCACTACTGTTTTCTTAGCTCATGTTGAGTCTTGCTTTCTCATATTTTGCTGAGGCTCACCAACTGAGTTTAAGGCAACATGAATTAAACACCTCTTCCCTTCTCTCTGTTTCCACATTCCAGGGATCTTCTCAGTTTATCTTCGAAAAAAGAATGGTATAGTTATTCACTCAGCTCACTAATGTTTATTTCTAGTGGCATACAGCTATCTAGTTACATACATAGTAGTTTAACAAATATTCAGGATGTTGTCAGTGTGTTGTTTTTGGAGCCTGCAGAGTGTCAAAAGGAAAAGGTATGCTGATAAACAAAAACATGTGCTTGAATGTTTGTTGGGAAGGTGCCTGCTATTATCCTCTTTGCATTTTTGATCCTATATAATTAAGATCAGTGCTTCCCATGTGTGGTTATTGTTGTAGATGCTATTTCAGTGATTTAGTCGAGAAATGTTAGTGTTCATCCTTTGCAAGCTGCTAGTGCTATTGCTACATTTTTTCTTTTAAGTTTTCACATATTTTTTTAGTGATATTGCTGACTTGCTGTTGCGTTTCATCCAGTACCAAGCTGGTGTGTTTTTGTAGCAGCATGGTGAATTGTGTTGGGAATTGACTGGTTGGATAAATAAGGTTTTATTTTGGGGAGTTATTTTGCTGTGGGATTGATTCCTGGATCTGGGTGATCATGTGGCTACCAAGTATTGCACCACAGCCTTATATTAAAATGTTTCTAGGACTTTAACCCAGTCCTCCTTTAGGGAGGCGTTCTTTGAGCTACCAGGAAAATGTGTACGCTGTAGTTTCCTTCTGGATAGTTTTATTTACAGTAATGAATGGAATTCAAGCTCTAATACTCACCTTTCATAAATACAGTTCACAAACATATGGTTACATTGCTTCCACTCCCAAAGTCGCATGGAATGCCTGGGGAAACTAGTGTCAAAAGTGCTTGAGTTTAATTTCTTGGAACTAAACCAGCTATTTTTGAAAGACATGAATTGACTATGTTAAAAGTCTAGGGAGAAATTAATGAAGTGTAGAGATCATCTATCTTAATATGTTGTGTAGATTTCCAGCATGAGAAAGATTTAGAGACAATTAAACTAAAGTGGCTGCTACTTCCACTTCTTCATTCTCTTTTCCTCCTCCCTTACCCACAACACACCCTTGTAGGGGGGTATCCAGTCCTTTCAATGACTTTTTCTTTCGCTATCCCAGTTACTAAATCCATGAAAAATAGCCGATGCATGTTATTACCAAGGTGAATGTTCCCACTGCTGAAGTCTCTAGGACCTGGATATATCTGTAGAACAGTTCTTTGTACTGCAGCTTTCATGTTAGAGGGCAGAGCGTATCTGTACTATGATCATAATGCATCTTTCACTGTTTCCTTTAGTACAAAGAGGAAATATTTTCTATAACCTTTTCAAGAACTTCTTTTACAAGAAAATTTGAGTATATTTTTACTGAAAATTGAGTTCCTGCTAAGTTGCCTGACTCGTAGTGATATCATGTAGTAATGGTCGTATAATAATTGGTGAATCACTCTAAAAAGTACTTCTGAATTTTGAAGACTACAGACTATGTGAAAGGAATTTTAGCATAGCTGGAAATCGAAAGGAAACCATGTTGAAAAGTATTGAAGATTATATTTTAAATCTTGTACTAAAAAGTTGCCCTGCTGTTTTTGTTTGTGTGAAGTTCTGAAATTGCATGTGAGTTAAGATGTTCGCTCTGTTTGAAAGTGAGGAAACGTACCAAGGAAAACCACTAGACAAAAAAATCTTTCCTGAAATGGAAGTGTTCAGGAAATAAGTCAGGCGTACTACATATACACTGAAATTAGCTTTTCGTGGTAAATGCTTGATTCTGCTTTCATGAATATGTTTCTCGGTATACCAGAGAACAAAATAGCAAAATACTTAGTGCTAGTAATAGCTTTGTCATTCAAAAAGGTAGTATATTTAGTGATTGGTGTGCCTTCAGCAAAACATTCTTGTAGGAACAATTTTCTCAGGGAAACAAAAAAGCTGCGTTCTGTCTTTCACAAGGATCCTCTTGTTCTTGGTCATCCACAACAAATCTATATCAAATGGATGTTTACTTTCAGAAATCTGAGATGTCATTTTAGCACAGTTGAGCTGACTAGTAGAATAAGGAATTTTTTTTACCTGAGAGCACATGTATTAAAAAAGGCATTCCTTCAAAAGGGTAATCCATTATTTCTCAGAAGAAAAAACGTTGCAGACTAGAGATAAAGAATTGTCATACTCATTTAATAAAATAGGTAAGAATTCACTTGGCAAGAAAGTTTTTATTCTTGCTTTTGGAGTAGCCAAAATGCAACATATAACATTGGATGCAATGTCTAATGGACCAAGTGCCACTAGCACAAGTATTCAGCCTAAATAGACGCACTGAACAGTGTGTCCTTCCTTCCCTATTAGCAGTGCCCAGTGAGTCTCGCAGTGTATATCTGGGATTTGTTCTCAGAGATACAAATCTCTGAGGTCTGAAAATTCAGATCCAAGAAGAAGCTAAGCGTTCCTGGAACAAAATTACTTCCATTGACTTACGACTGCTGTTAACACTGCCTCTTATGGAGATGATTTTTTTTTCACATTGCGTAACCAGAAGTGCCTCCATTCAGGTCTCCTGCATCCAGTGCGTGTGTGTTCAGTCATGTGACCACATCTGTGCCTTTTATGTGAGCCAAATGCAAACTACGATGCTTTCTGGCTAGATGTTAGTCATATAGCAGGAGCCCTTCTGCCCACGGCAGGGGAAAGCAATGCAAAGCAGTAAGAATGAGCTGGGGGCAAACAGGCTGTAAGTGAGGGAATGTTTGTGCAAGCTGCATTCAGGTTTCAAGACTGTGGGCTGGGAAGCTGTGATTTAAGATAAATTGCTGTGTTTGATGTTGAATTCCATCACAGCTCTTTATAACTGCTTATATGCTATAGGTTTATTACTTCCCAGAAGGTAAAATAATCCTTATGGTGGTAACAAATTCATGTCTTCTGCTACCATGAAGACTGTGTATAAAACAGAGGAAAGAACATTTTTCTCACAAAGGAATTAAACTGGTTACTCGCTTCTTGCAAATAAATCTGTGTGAGCACTCTGTTTTCTGTTATCCTGATCTTGCAAGTAATACCAAGTCTACCAGCAGTCTGACAACATAAAAAGCTACAGAGCTACGAGGTCTTGAGCTATATGGACAATACCACTGTGGTCACTTCTGCTTGTCAGCGTGGAGACAGGTGGATAAGAGCATTGTTTGGAGCCATTTCGGTCTCTAAAGGAGACTGGTAGTATATATTCAAATGAATAACCACTTCAGCTGTAAAATCTGCAAGATCACAACACCCATGTGAAAACATGTTTCTTACTTCAGATTTTGTTAGAAATCCAAATTCTGAATGAGTGTGTAAAATATATACTCCAAAGTTTGGTTTGGGGTGGGTGTCTTCGAAGTGCTGGGTGTAGTGTTTATTTTTATTTTTTTCCTTTCTCTTTTTCTTTTTTTTGAAATGAAGCTGTTGGAAGTTAAATAGATCTTGGTTTTGTGGAACAGACTGGGCTTACCTTTTTCATCCTTTTTGAGCAGATACCCATACTGACTTAGCAGTATGAGATCTTACTTATTAACAAGTCATAAATGTTACTGTTGGTAAATTGTTGAATCTTGGAAACCAGTTACTTCTTAACTGTTCGGGGACATTATCTTTTTCAAGCAATATAAGAATATTTGACTCCCCATGTCCTGGAATTAGAATAGAAGTGGACAATATAGGAATGGTGTTGTGTAATAGGAGCTATGCTCTTCAGTTCATCCATAGCAATCGGGCAATTTAAAACAACTGTAGAACTGGCAGTATGCCCTGAAAAAGGGAATTCGGTTTGGAAAAACTACAAACACAATCCCTTTTTACCTAAAGAATCCTGTTTTCTCTTTGTGGGTGATAAAGATTGGCAATCCTGGAACTATAATAGTGACCATAAACGCGGCACAGATAGTAGTGGTAAAAATAATTCTTCCTGTAGTCCTTGGAGACACCCCCTCCCTCCCTTCTCCTCCTTGTGAAACAAAGCACTTTTATTCCAGGGCTATTTAAATTAGAGGCTGTGCTTTAAATACTGAAATGTCCTCTAATTGCTTCTGGTGCCAAAATCTGGATAAACAAACGCTTGCTTGAAAGGGAGGAATGAAAAGGAGCTTATGCACTGGTTTCCAGACAGGGCAGTTATTTCTGGAAGTTCAGCTTTTATTGTGGAAAATTCAATTTCCTTGTCGTGCTCTGTTTGAATGTTTGGTTATGGATTTGGCAGTAGGTGAGGTTCCCTGTTGCAGTGGCTGAAACAAAGTGAACATTTTGAAGTATCTGTATCCTGCATGTGAGTGAATACTAGCAAGTGAGATATAGGTTTTTAAAACTATATAAATTGCTATTTATTCAAGAGAATCTAAAAATATTCAAGTTCTTTCCTTATAAAATCATTTCCACCTTTAGCTACATTTGCGAACTCAATAGTTTTGCAATTTCATGATAAACTCAGGTCAAATAGCAGTGTTTATCAAAATCTTACCTGTGAGGTCTCTGAAAGTGGTCTGCAGGTGTCTGTTGAACTGTATTAAATAAAAAAAAAAATTATAGAATTTTTGTTTACATGTTTGCTAACAATGCAGAGGGGTAAGTGGGAAATGTTGATGTTTGGCATTAGTCTTCCAGCCGAACATTTGCTTCCTACCTGAATGAATGAATATGCTTTGTGTTCGAAAGTTTTTGTATGCTTACCACAATTACAGATATTAATTTGAATTAGTTTGAAAGGCATGCTGTACTAGGGAAGAGGACTGTATATGCATTACAGACAGATAATTTTACATATATTTCCGTTCCTTTTTCATCGCTAGGTCAATTGCAAAAGAGCTTGCAGATTGGCTTATCAGCAACAACGTAGTTGAGCACATTTTTGGACCAAATTTACATATTGAGGTTTGTATAAAATTATTACTATTATTTTTAGTATAAATATGGAGGAGTAACTTCTCGTTCTAGTAAATCTTTCCTCGATATGTTCTCACTTTGCAGATCATCAAGCAGTGCCAAGTGATTCTGAATTTTCTTGCAGCTGAAGGGAGACTTAGTACTCAACATATAGACTGTATTTGGGCTGCAGCACAGGTATATGTACTTTTTTTGTAATTACAAGAGTGGTACAAGACAAATCAGAAAATGGAAAGTTAATTTTGTTTTACATTCGTAAAGTTGAGTTTCTTACTCTTTACTCTGTGTTTTTCTTAGTTGTTTAGCTCATCAAATTTAGAGTTAGGTAACTGCCACAATTAAATTGTTTCATTAGATGCAAAAATTCTCCTAAGCTGCTTTTATGCATGCAAAAAATGAAGTTGTTTATTGAAGACATAGTCTTTTCACTAAGAATAGTGATGAAGATTGTAAGGTGGATGTAATATTTTTACTGTTGTGGTAAATTGCCTTGCTCCTATGTAGTGTAGCTTCCACTTCTGTTACTGTTGGTGGGAACAAGGTAGTGAAAATTACAGCAGTGAAGTTCATAGCTGTGCTTCAGTGCTGGTGTAAAAGTCTACAGAATGCACTGGGATTTTATTTTTCATTTGGTAAACCTGGAAACTCTAATAGGCTTTTTTCCTTCACAAAAATATATTTGTTTACTAATTTGAATGAATTGTGACAATGTTTATTTTAGTTTATGAATACAGTAGACATTTTGATTTCCTGCTGTGGAAACTTTTTGCATGGTTTCATTCTGCCGTTTTCATGCATTAAAAACAAACAAACAAAACAGAAACAAGCCCACAGAGGAAAAGAAAGAAACCTCAAGGTTTCAGTGTCAATTTTTCAGAAAAAATACACTCTAAAGGAAGGTCAGCGAAATAAAATTGATCTTTTTGAACAGATATAGGGAACAGACTTTTATACAAATTACAGTTTGAAGTTTTTTTTTCCTGTGTTCAATGGTATTTCATTCAGATACTACTGTAAACATTCTGAAACCTTTGTAGTCCATTGTCATTATAAAATGCAGCTGCAATGTTAATAAATGCTTGTTTTACTAGCACTTACTCTAACCAACAATTTTCTGTATCAGATTAATAATTACTTATTTCAGTTATATTTTTAAAGTGATACTTAATCGTCTCTGATGTTCTCACGCATACAGTAATTCACACTGGTGTTAGAGCTCTGGATTTTTCTCTTTTATACTGTTTTTAGAACTTAATATAATTATCCAAATGTGATATTTCTTTTACAGTTTGCATGCTCATTTTAATGTATGGATATTTTCAAAACACATTTGATATCAGAATTAAGTATGTCCAGATTACTTCCTGTAAAAGGTTTAAACCTGTAATGTTGTTTAAAAGGGTGACATCTTTAGACTAAAAGAAGGCCTTAAAGAATATATCATTCACTTTTTTAGCTTTTTGACAAAAAAAATCTCTTCTCTGAACTGAAGCAGATATCAAAGAGCTTCTGTAATATTCAAGATGTTTAAATACATCCTTGTATAGAACCCACATGATTTCATTCTGGTTTCAATAATGTAAAAGATAGGGCCTGTACCTCATAAACTCTTTATGTGGATATTTTATATCCCAGGAAGACAAAGTAAAATAAATAAAGAAGGAAAAAATGCACCCTTTTGAGGTGCTTTTGTGATAACCAGCATTAACAATATTTTTTTTCTGGGAACTTCCTGTGAAATTATTTTGTTTTTTTTTGAGTTATCAGCATCCTCACGAACATAATGAAACCCTTTGACTATGAAAAGCAGTATTTAACCTAAGAGGGAACATTTATGAGCACTGTCACTTTAATGTGTAAATAGAGTTGTTAGCTAAAAACACTGTCACATTTTTTGACATGCATTACCAGAAAGGCAAAGAAAGTTCTAAATAATCTTCAGACAGCTCACAGAATCTGTTCTCTCTGTCTTGTGTTAATCTGTTAATGTCTTTGTTTGTAATTACCAATGCTAATAAGTTGGTTAACCCTTGGAAATACTATTTTCCTCTGTTTCTAGCATATACACTAATGACAGAATGGTTGAGGTTGGAAGGGACCTCTGGAGATCATCTAGTCCAACCCCCTGCCAAGCAGGGTCACCTAGAGCACATTGCACAGGATCGCATCCAGGCAGGTTTTGAATATCTCCAGAGAAGGAGACTCCACAGCCTCTCTGGGCAGCCTGTTCCAGTGCTCTGTCACCCTCACAGTAAAGAAGCGTTTTCTCATATTCAGCTGGAACCTCCTGTGTTTCAGTTTGTTCCCGTTGCCTCTTGTCCTGTTGCTGGGCTCCAATGAAAAGAGGCTGGCCCCATCCTCTTGACACCCTCCCTTCAGATATTTATACGCATTGATAAGATCCCCTCTCAGTGTTCTCTAAGCTAAAGAGGCCCATCTCTCTCAGCCTCTCCTCGTATCACAGATAATATTTTAGATGTTTTATTTGAACTAAAATACAAGCTTAACTTCTAGTTCTTTTCACCAAATCTCCTAGAACTGAAACTAAAGAAGGTATGTGGTAGTAGTAACATCTGATTTCACTAAACTTCACATCCTTTAGAATGTAAAAATTCAGTTGAGTCAAAATTGCAAGTCTGATGTAGTTTAGAATTATTGGACAAGTGTTTCCTAAGAATTTGTGGACAGAAGATGTTTTAATTGCTGAAATTTTATCCATCTTTTTATCAGTGAAACTATTTTGTTTTGTTTACCATTTATTTTACCATTGTTATCTTCTTTGTGTGTTGTACTTCGTAGCTAAAGCATTGCAGTCGTTACATCCACGATTTGTTTCCTTCTTTGATCAAAAACTTGGACCCTGTCCCACTTAGGCATCTTCTTAACCTAGTCTCAACTCTTCATCCAAGTGCTCACACTGAACAGGTAAGGATGAACAAAATCACTGTTAGTGTATTAATTGTTACATATTTGTCTTTGTCTTTCTAAAGGAATGCGTGCAAGTAATATTCACTAATGCGTGAGGAGGAACATGCATGAATAAAATTGTCATGTTTCTTCAAGTAGGCCTTTCTGGCTTTGGAATTACAATCTTTTTCAGAAGTTTTTGAAAACTTCATAGCCACTAATAGAATATTTTAATACTATTTCTGAAGTTAGTAAGTGTTCCACACAATATTTCTTCATTTTGTGCATTTGTTTGTTTTGATGCATTTGTTTTGGTGATTTGTTTTGATGAAGTGTAGTATTGGCATACAGAAAGATTAACAATGTACCTTTGCATACAAAACCTACTGCTTCTTCATGGCACTGTTATCTGGTTTTGTTTATAGACACTGTATTTGGCATCAATGCTTATAAAAGCACTGTGGAATAATGCACTAGCAGCTAAGGCTCAGCTGTCAAAACAAAGCTCTTTTGCATCTTTACTTAGTACTAATCTACCCATGGGAAACAAAAAAGGTATGTATTTTTTCAATCAATGTGGTAGTTGAATTTTTAATTTTCATAGTCTCCTTGTTGACTTTGGACAGTAAGGCTATATAGAACCTTTTATTTGAAGTATTTAAGGAATACTTCATTTTTTAAATGAAGAGTGTCACGCTGGCATATTTTTCAAGCGGAAGGTGAAATAAAGTGAAATGAAGATGAAGGTGCTACAACTGTCAATGAGTTTGGAAAGCTTTATATTTCAGAACAGTTCTGTTTGTATATCTAAATTTGTATGTATTTTTCTTTTGTTTTTATTTTAATTCAAAGGATGGTCCATAACTGATCAGTTAACTGTTTCTGTTCCGATGAACATCTATAACTTTGCAGCTACATAAAATCTTAAAAAATCTTATGTATTTTTTACCCTGTTTCTGGTATTACGTGCTATTTCTATTTTGTTTTTGACTTGACTGTGTATTTTCACACAGTCATTACTAAAGGTGCTACCAAGCCATTATACTGTAGTTCCCCTTCCTTTTCTTACTGCTGATTTTTATGAATCATGGACAACTATACGCTGGCAAAAAGATTTTAGTCACTTATTTTTCCATCCTGCTTTTTTCCTTCAGAAGAAGAGGAGCTCAGAAGAGCAGCCCCCTCACCTTGTAAGTATAGTTGTAGAAGTACACCACGATCTGATACATTTGATGCTATAATGTTTTTTTAGAAGAAAAACTAGTATGTTTGAAATTAAGGTTTTATGAGAGTTAAATGAAAAGTATATTTAGTGTAGAATCTAGCCAACTGATATGTCTGTGTTAGATACTGGCACAAAGAGACATCAGAACACAGATTTTGTAGTACAGTGCACAGTATTATAAAAAGAATTTTTAGTGTTTAGGTATTCGGGTTGTTTGAGCTGTGTCCCTTGTTCAATTGTTCGCAGTTAGAATGCTGTTGGGCTCAATATATGAGGCAGATTTATGTAATGCTCTTACATTCTAATTAATATATAGCACAAAGTAACTGGGAAATGTCATTTTGAACTAGGGTCACCAGCAGCTAGCCCTCAGAGTAGTGACAACAGTGACACGCATCAGAGTGGAGGCAGTGATATTGAAATGGAAGAACAGCTTATTAACAGAACAAAACATGTACAGCAGCGACTTTCAGATACAGAGGTAGGAGTGTAAATCTTAGTCTGTGAATTTTGTTACTGAGTTGCTTATAATTAGCTATGGAAATACTTTTTTTTTTTTTCCATAATGGTTTCAAAAGCTGAACAGGTACATAGCAGGCATGCTTATCTCAGCAGGACAATGGATAGCTAGAATCTTTACTTCTGTTCTGCATAGTTTGCATAGACTATATTGTACCTTGCCTATGCACATGTGCACTATTAAAAAAAAAAGGGGGGGGGGGTCCTGCGCTTAAATTCTATTTAAGGGAGATTAATCTCGTCAGGGATTCTGTGATATATTGCTCATGCATCACAATGTCACTCTGTGTATGTGCAAAGAGTATAACCTGTTATAAATAAGATAATACAAAAATTCTTAGATCTGAATCTTGCTCAGAGCATTTTGTCATTGTCAACCAAACTGAGAAAAAATGAATGAAAACGTGTATCTCTGACACATTTCCTTGTAAATGAAGAATGATGTTTGAGTGATGATGATGCTGATTATGTATTTTCAACGGTGTTTTATTTTTCCACCAATCTTAAAAAAAATAAATTTCAGGAGTCCATGCAAGGAAGCTCTGATGAGACAGCAAACAGTGGTGAGGATGGCAGTAGTGGTCCTGGTAGTAGCAGTGGCCACAGTGATGGATCCAGTAATGAGGCCAACTCCAGTCACGCAAGCCAGTCTGCTGGAAGTCCTGGCAGTGAGGTGCAGTCAGAAGACATTGCAGATATTGAAGCTCTCAAAGAAGAGGAGGATGAAGAGGAAGAAGATAGAAGTCATAATCCTCAGAAAAGCAGTAGGAGCACAGATCTACGAAGCAGGAAACTGGAATCACAAACAGGCATTTGCCTGGGAGATTCACAAGGGGCATCAGAGAGGAGTGGTGCAAATAATGGGGCAGGAAAGGATCATGTTTTTAACACTGACTCTGTGACACCAGTGGATAATCGAATTAGAATGCTAGATGCCTGTTCTCATGCTGAAGATGCAGAGCACGACATGGCAGGGGAAATGAGCACTGCTCACATTTCACAAGGGTCTCAAGATTCTTGCATAACTCATACAGGGGACTTCCTTGGGGAAACTATTGGAAATGAATTATTTAACTGTCGACAATTCATTGGTCCACAGCATCACCACCACCACCACCACCACCACCATCACCATGATGGGTAGGTAGCTTGACATTTCTCCTGATTCCTCCTATAAGAAAAATAAAAGTGGTGGCAAAATACTCAGTTTGATCAGAAATTTGTGTGGACGTTTTGCTGTACTTCAGGATAATTTTGTCTGACAGAGATGATGGTTATCACAGATACTTATACAGTAATCTGTTTTGTTAACATGTGATTAAGGTTTTTTTTAATGAAATTTTTGTATTGTATAAATACGACAGTATTTAACAATGTTAAAGTTCTTTTTGTAAAATGCTGTTATTTAGCTAACATTAAAGACGTCAACAAAGTCATCGTGGTAGCGAGACCTTCAATTTATCTGTAATTGTTTTTCAAATTTATATAAAGGTCTGTTGTTCAGACAAATGATTCAGCCTGACTTTAGCTTTATATATATCTGCTTACTTGGATTACATTAGCAGTATATTGCAATACATGTATAAAGTATGCATTGAATAGCTTAACTGCATAGTAATGTTTCAGTTTTCTTCTAGAAAATGCTTTAATGCTCATTTATCAAATTAATCTGCTACAATGAACTTTTTCTTTGATGTTGTCTGTTCTAATGTTCCTCTTTTACAGGCATATGGTTGATGATATGCTAAGTGCAGATGATGTCAGTTGCAGTAGTTCTCAAGTCAGTGCAAAATCAGAGAAAAATATGGCAGATTTTGATGGCGAAGAGTCTGGCTGTGAAGAAGAGCTTGTACAGATTAATTCACATGCTGAACTAACGTCTCATCTTCAGCAGCATCTTCCTAACCTCGCCTCTATCTATCATGAACATCTTAGTCAAGGTAAGAGTAATAAAAAAAAAAGCAGAAAAACATTGTCTGTGCTTCTAACTCAGTTTTATATCATTTTGAAGTAGTCTCCAATAAATAGAATAATCAAATGATTTTAATAATCAAATGATTTTAACCGTACATGTGTGAACTTGTATATAAAAAAAGCAGTTGTCCAAAGAAACCGTAGTGACTACTGAGATTTTACTGTTTCTCCAAGGGATTCATTTTTGTATATTTTTTAAATGTCCACTGGAGCTTTTAATGCAAATTAAAACAAAGGTACTGAGAAGCTTAACAAACTTTTTTTTTTTCAAATCAGTTATTAAAGTTAAAAGAAAAGTGCTACTGAAATGCCAGACTTCTTTTTTTTTTTTTTTTTCCCCTGAAACCTTATGTGACTTTTCTTCTGGTGGGTGGATCTTACTGTGATTTCATGCATTTATCATCTTAAATGAATTAACCATAATGGACTGTACAAAAGATAACTATTGAAAAATGAATTAAAATACAACTTGGTATGTGGGGGAGCTTGCCTTAAAGGGCATTTTATGCTATTTTATCTTTCACTACCAAATCTTCTACTTTTCTTCAGGGTGCAATTTAAGATGCTATTATAATGTTCTGCAAGAATTATGGTGTCTTTCCTTATGCTATTATGGCAGCTTTGTTTTCTGTTTTATCCTCCTTTTAAATATAATGGAGGGTATGGTTAGTGAAGGGTTTGACTTTTTTCTTCACTGATCTGGCAGAAACCAAGTCTCCCAGCAGAGAGTAAAACCACTTCTATTTATATCTTTTCCTGAAACACGGTTGAGTGTTTGTTCATCAGGCACAGTATTTCTTGTTACCTGAAACTGAATTATAATTTCAGACTGACACTGAAAACTTGGGCAAATATTTTTTCTGAATGACATAGTGGAATATACTGCTAAAACTTCATAGTTAAAACATGCTGTAAATGGGCATCTTTTTTCCATAGGTTTTATACATCTTACTGAGAATCCAAATTATTGTTTGAGCATGAGTGCAGATTGTTTTGGACACAGCTAGTTGTGCATGTGCAAATAATGACAGCGCAATCTAAAATTTCTATTTGACTTTGCTGCTATATGAAAACAGTATCAAATAGTAGATAAATGAATGGTGCCAGCTGTGACCACATACAAGAAGGAAAACGTCTATCACTGTTTATGAAAACATAACGAGTTTCTAAAATCATGCACTTTAATACTCTATATTGTGTAAAAATAGTGTTCGTTTTTCCTTTTTTTTTAAGTTAGATATAGGCTATCATACAGAATGCGAGGAATTTATTGAAATGTGCTTCTTTCTTTCTTTCCAACCATGGTAGTTAAAAAGATATCTCCCTTTAGTCCACAGTGCTAAGAATTATATATAATTGCATCTGTATTTGTATAAATTAAATCTAATTAAATGAAAAAGCAATTGTACCTGCATCTGCAATTCTTAAGTAGTGTTTTTGATGCACCTGCAGTTAGCCAAAAAAACAAGTTAAATATTACCTTAAGTGTCCTGTTGACTCCTTGCACGTTCATAATGTTTTGTCCTTCTTCTTTTAAGAAATCATATGGGGAGAAAAGCTGCAATTGTAATGTTATTGTGTGCACTTTATAATAGCCAAATGTACAAATAAAGCATATTGTTCATGCACTGAGGGAATAATGTTCAGATTAGGTGGCTCCTTCTATTTATTTAACAATGGTCTTTATGTTTTGTTCAGGACCAGCAGTTCATAAACATCAATATAATAGCAATGCGGTGACGGACATTAATCTGGATAATGTTTGTAAGAAAGGAAATACTCTTTTGTGGGATCTGGTCCAGGATGAAGATGCAGTAAGTTAAATACCAGAAAATAGTTTTTTTTTAAAAGAAAATAAATATATGCTATTCAGTGACCTTTCTTTCTACTTGCTGTAGATTCATCTCTCTGAAGGGTTAATAAATGAAGCAGAGAAGCTGCTCTGTTCTTTAGTATGCTGGTTCACTGACAGACAGATTCGAATGAGATTTATTGAAGGCTGCTTAGAAAATTTAGCAAACAACAGGTAACTTAAATTATCTGGTATAACATTAATCTTTTTTTCAACATATAGGAAATCCAAGTTGAATATGCCAGTTATTTGATTTTACGGGAAGACAAGTTAAAATAGACAAAGTATAAAAGTAGTTTTAACGGTGCTCTGGATGTGTCTGATGTTCCATTTTTCTATTCTGTTAGCATCCTGAATTTCTCTTCTTGTGCATTTGTATTCTGCCAGAGGTTACTGCCTTCCTACCAGCTGGTGAAGTTGTGTCTACATCTTAAGCAGTTGAGTGCAAAGTCAGATGCCTTAGCATAAGCATTTTGAACTGAATATTTAGATTTTACATTTAAGTGGCTGAGGAACAGACAAGTTCTTATCCACCAAGTCCGTTGTGGGATTTAATTTCTATGAAGAAACAGCTGGAGGATGAAGATATAGGCTGACCTTAGATAATTCTTTTAATACCAGCCAAAACTGTGAAATTGTACAGTTCGAAGACTGTCAAAAATGGAATTCTGTTGATACAACCAGTCAACTACTGGACAGCACCTGCAGTGTTTCTTGTTACCTTTTAGCTAACAAGTGTATTTATGAGATGAGCTACAGGTATACTGAGATATTAATTAATTAAAAAAAAAAAGTGAAGATGATGTGTATCACAGACATGAAAATTTACAGCTACATGCTGTTCATGTACTTCTGTTTTCGTAGACAGTAGTCTTACAATACACACCTACTTTAGCCTATATTCACAGTTTGAGGTAGATTTATTTCTGCCATCCCATCTGTTTGTAGAAAAGAATGGACTCATTTTGTTGAAATTGCAAAAGATAAGTATTATGAACCTCAAAAATAAGAATGTATCTTTTGAAATTTAAATACTTTTGAATAAACGAAATATATACTGTTTTATTTCGATACTTGTCTAACAGCTCTTTCTGCAAGGTATAATATGTAAATAATTTGAAGTATATGTAGTTCAGATTCAGAAAACTGATTAAACTTCATCCAGATATATTCCAATGCTTTCGGTTAGTGTATTTGCTCATTGAGCAGGAGCTTCTCAAAGTAATTTTAAAGCTATTTTAATTCCGTAACAGTCACATTGTAGTCATTCTTTCTTTTTCCTTTAGATCAGTAGTAGTTTCTCTTCGTCTTCTTCCAAAGTTATTTGGTACGTTTCAACAGTTTGGGAGCAGTTATGATACACATTGGATAACAATGTAAGTAGACCCCCCACAAACACACTAAACCAACGGAAGTTGACATTGAGGGGACTGCTTTGAGGCTTGCTCTTCTAGTGCGATCCAAATTAACAATGACCTAAGATTGTCATCTGTGTGTTATCTGGCCTAGTTGTATGAATTTGTCTAACCACTTAGACCTAGTTTTATTCCTAATACACTCTGCTGTCATAACTGAGGTGAAGACTAGTTTTTTTTTTTAACTGTTNCTACATGCTTAGAGAAAGCATGTCTTTAAAAATAGTCGTATTTTAAATAGTTTCCTTTTCCTTAAAAACAAACAAACAAAAAACCACACACAGCCTCTTGTACTTTTGTGTCATTTTTGTTAGACATTGTTGAATGTTTGGTTACAGATAAAATGAGGATTTTATATATGCAAATCAATTTAAAGTGATGTCATAAAACTATTCAAATATTTGTTTTAAAATGTTATCATTGACCTTTACAATAGCTCTTCTGTTTAACACGTTCATCCAC
>VXAL01001602.1:16467-29799 GCA_013399475.1 Chauna torquata | reverse complement strand
TCAACACTGATAACAAATTTTATGAGAGAGAAGGAATAAAGGGACATTCAAACTACAGCTGATCTAAACACACCTAGATACCACCAGAAAAATCTCTGCTTTCACCAGGCATCTGATTTTTTCCCTTTTTTCTTATTTGTATTCATCCAATGATTAAATACAAAATTTTAATAATAAAGCCCCATTTTATTATATCTNCAAGGAGTGTGGGCTGAGAGGGTGGTGGCCCAAATCCCTCGTGAAGGCTGAGCAATGACCACTTCTCTCAGAATTAGCTACCAAAAAAAGATTAAGACCTACTCTGCTAAAAACTTTTCATTCCACCACTATTTTATTTTGTTATTTACTTCTAATTTGTTTGGCTGAATAACTTCTGGAATTTTAATTTAACTCTATTCAGAAGTTCTTATTTGATTTCCTCTGTGATTTTTTTTTTTAATGGCTCCCTTTTTGCTATTGTCGTTAAAATTCCTGTACTTATTTTTAATGTAACCCTTGAGGAGTACAGNCTACCAAAAAAAGATTAAGACCTACTCTGCTAAAAACTTTTCATTCCACCACTATTTTATTTTGTTATTTACTTCTAATTTGTTTGGCTGAATAACTTCTGGAATTTTAATTTAACTCTATTCAGTAGTTCTTATTTGATTTCCTCTGTGATTTTTTTTTTAATGGCTCCCTTTTTGCTATTGTCGTTAAAATTCCTGTACTTATTTTTAATGTCGCCCTTGAGGAGTACAGATGGTACTGTTTCTTATAATTTCTCTTTTCAGAGAACAAATTTTAGACAATTTTTGCCCCTTATTCCAGTCAGGTTTTGCACTTTTGTTTTAGTGAAATTCCAGATGTTTTATGTATAGTCCAGTATCCAACTGCCTTGGTCCACCTGATTTCACTACCATGTTATTGAAATTTATTCAATTTTGCTCTTTCAAAATCTGAAGGTTAATTTCAGGTCTAGTTTTGCTTACGCTTTTATTTAAACTAAGCCTACTTGTGATCACGTTTTTCCAAGATTATTTCTTTGCAAAGCTAAAGCACAAATACTATTGTCTGCTCTGACTGACTTGGTGACTATTTAATATAACAAACTGTTATTTAACACATCTGAAAATTACTGGGCCCTAGCCCTGCTGTTCATGTTCATTTATAAAGCTGCCTGAGGAGTGAATGTGTCACACAATAATACAGTCCCTGATGGTATAAATCTCTGTGATATCTCATAGTGGTAAGTATCCATTACAATCTACCTGTCTATAACAGACATACAGAACTAAACCTCACTTTTTGGGTGGTTTTATCATCCTTTTCTAAAACACTTTTTCTACCAAGAAATCTTATTTGGCCCATACATTTTGTTTTCCTTTCTCTGCCATTGTTTAGATCATTCATGTAAAATGGTGCATAGCTCCCTTACGTTTCCCCTTTCCAGCTAGCAATAGCATATAATCTTTAATACTTCCATTCCAGGGATGGTTGTTAATCATCTCAGCTCTAGACAGTGAGACAGAAGCACCTTATCGACCACACTGGACTTTCACAGTCACGTGACTGTCTAATTAGGCCTTTTCTAATGAATGAAAAAAAAAAAAAGAAAAAAATATTGATGACCTCATCTCTGCCACTGTATGATTTTATGGGGTTTAGTCTAGATCAGAGGGGTAGGATTGCACAGAGTATGTGAAACAGTTCTGGTGTATTTCTTACTTCAGCAATCCAACATTTTCCATTTGATTAATCATCTGAAGTTGCATATCAATTTTAGGTTTTCTTAATAGAAAAAAAATCTTCTTGTGATTTAAAGTAAAACATTTACATTGATGAAAGCATCTACATAAATAAATTGTTCTTGTAAGACCAATTTCCAAATGATTTTCACAGTGCAAAAAAACTTCCTTTTAATACAAATGTAATTTTTCACTGTTGAGTGGGTAGAAATATCAGAAAAAGAAATGAGTATAATAAGTTTGTAAGTACCTTTATATATAGTGATATACCTCAGAATGCTTAAGTACAGATCTCATTTCACATGCAAGTAAAGCACTGCAAGTGCTAGAGGATTGTGTTCTACTTGCCATTGTTAGAATAATTGCCTTCAGTAAACCAGGAAACTTGTTCCCTTCACAAAGAAATACTAATTAGTCACATGTTTCTAATAAATGGTGTGACTTGTCATTGCTTAAATAAGGTCCAGGAGAAAAAAAAAAAAAAAAAAAACACAACTAACCAACACACTGAGAATAATTATGTCCAGGATGTATATAGCATCCTTCATTCAGCAGAGTTCTAATCCTCTTCAAACTTGCTTGAAAAGTGGTCATCTCTGACGCTTCAACAATACACAAGGCTACCATCTTTTTTTTTGCAAGTGGAAATGAATAGATTATTCAGTGTTCAGTTGACCCTGTGAAGTGAGAAGGGTAAAATAATGTGCTAGAAAGAATTTGACTTCAATACTATGCTAATAACACAAGCTTAAAAAAAATAGTGTACATTAATAGCTGTATTTCAGGAACTTAGCAAAATAATATCATCTTAAATAAGTAATAAAATTTAAAGAAAAAACAGTTTATGGATTAAAATTTCCTTAATTTGTGCTCACTAATTTTGCCTTTTATTTGTATTTAAATTTTGGTAAATTCTATTTTTTTATTTGAAGGCAAACATTGCATTTTAGAAAATTCAAATCACTGCAAATTATATGAAACCAGAAGGAATTTATAAATTACAATGTGTCAGTGAAAATAGTGGACTACTCTATTTAGGTATAGTGATTAATTTATTCATCTATTTCAGCTTTTTTATTTATTTATTATATCATGCTGCTAATTGATACATTAATAGGAAGTTGCAAAGTCAAAGAAAAGAGAATCAATGGAGTTGCATTATGCCAGGACCTTGTACTATGAAGTCAGAAAAATACACACTACATATTTACTGTAAGACTTGGTCTTACGTGACAAGACATGTGACCCTCTACTTTAGATAGACAGTAGCTACAGTTTGAAGATGAATGCTGGTTGTGATATTTTATTACCACATTGGACTTCTGCACTGTGACAAAATAAAATCAAATAGTAATGCATGGTCCAAAGGTTACAATATTTCATGACTAATAAGGGAGTACACATATCTGAGGAATAAAGTAAAGAAACAAAACAGGAGTTAACACAGAGGAAGTTTTATACAGAAAAAAAAATCAGGAATCGTTACAAGAAACTATTAAAGAAAAACTGCAGAAATCTGTCTAATCAGATAAGTGGTATAAAGCCAAGACAAAGACACTTCAGCTGCTACTTGTGATTCAGAATTCTTTTCCATTCTGGAGGAAAACTCTTTATTTTCAGAGTGATATAACCCATGATAAATGTTCGATTTTCTGTTTTCAGTCTCTAGTAATAAATATATTCACAAAGGTGAGAATGTATATTTCTGCACACATGAATAAAAATAATCTGGATGGAATGGAATGCCAAGTTAATATGATGAGTATTTGACTTGCTAACTACTTGAATGCAGCCTGCACTATCTTCTTCAGTGCATGAGATATTGTTTCCTTTACAGTAGTGTACAGAGGCTATCAATCTTATTATGCTTACAATATAAGAGTCCACTTAAAGTTTTGTTGCAATCTTAATTAGTTCTTTTGCTGCAAATCTTAAACGGTTCTTGATTCATCCCCTCTAAGCTTATCTCAGGTTATGTAAGTGGGCTAAATTGTAATGCATTAAGAAGGTCATGTTGAAATTGGTAGTAGTTATTCATAAAGGTAGAATGTTTTACTGTTACTCTTAATAACTACTCTACTAATGTCTTAAATATTAAAAGATACAAATTAGTCTACTGTAATTACTTTCATCACAATTTTAGCACAGTGTTACAAATCAGAGCAGTACTGAGTGTATCATTAAGGAATTTTTCAAGGTTAATCCATATCCATTTGGCACAGGAAAAAAGACATGTCAGAGACAATGCAGGCTTCATTACATTTTATATTTCGGTGTAGATTCCCAAAGGCTTCTATAAGAAATAATACCAAAATACACATTTTGGTAGCTGCAGCATTAAAATTTTGTCTTTAGATGGAAAAAAATCTGTGCTTCTCAGGTCTTGGACTCCCCCCCACAATCAACCACCTTTTCAAAATGTAAGACTAACTACAGTATCTACAGTATCCACAGTCTTAAAATTTCAGAAGAATTGTTTTGGAAAAAATACTAGACATAAGGAAGAAATTCTTTACTATGAGAGTGGTGAGGCACTGGAACAGGTTGCCAAGAGAAGTTGTGGATGCCCCATCCCTGGAAGTGTTCAAGGCCAGGTTGGATGGGGCTTTGAGCAACCTGATCTAGGGGAAGATGTCCATGCCATGGCAGGGGGGTTGGAACTAGATGATCTTTAAGGGTCCNGGAATTTATAAATTACAATGTGTCAGTGAAAATAGTGGACTACTCTATTTAGGTATAGTGATTAATTTATTCATCTATTTCAGCTTTTTTATTTATTTATTATATCATGCTGCTAATTGATACATTAATAGGAAGTTGCAAAGTCAAAGAAAAGAGAATCAATGGAGTTGCATTATGCCAGGACCTTGTACTATGAAGTCAGAAAAATACACACTACATATTTACTGTAAGACTTGGTCTTACGTGACAAGACATGTGACCCTCTACTTTAGATAGACAGTAGCTACAGTTTGAAGATGAATGCTGGTTGTGATATTTTATTACCACATTGGACTTCTGCACTGTGACAAAATAAAATCAAATAGTAATGCATGGTCCAAAGGTTACAATATTTCATGACTAATAAGGGAGTACACATATCTGAGGAATAAAGTAAAGAAACAAAACAGGAGTTAACACAGAGGAAGTTTTATACAGAAAAAAAAATCAGGAATCGTTACAAGAAACTATTAAAGAAAAACTGCAGAAATCTGTCTAATCAGATAAGTGGTATAAAGCCAAGACAAAGACACTTCAGCTGCTACTTGTGATTCAGAATTCTTTTCCATTCTGGAGGAAAACTCTTTATTTTCAGAGTGATATAACCCATGATAAATGTTCGATTTTCTGTTTTCAGTCTCTAGTAATAAATATATTCACAAAGGTGAGAATGTATATTTCTGCACACATGAATAAAAATAATCTGGATGGAATGGAATGCCAAGTTAATATGATGAGTATTTGACTTGCTAACTACTTGAATGCAGCCTGCACTATCTTCTTCAGTGCATGAGATATTGTTTCCTTTACAGTAGTGTACAGAGGCTATCAATCTTATTATGCTTACAATATAAGAGTCCACTTAAAGTTTTGTTGCAATCTTAATTAGTTCTTTTGCTGCAAATCTTAAACGGTTCTTGATTCATCCCCTCTAAGCTTATCTCAGGTTATGTAAGTGGGCTAAATTGTAATGCATTAAGAAGGTCATGTTGAAATTGGTAGTAGTTATTCATAAAGGTAGAATGTTTTACTGTTACTCTTAATAACTACTCTACTAATGTCTTAAATATTAAAAGATACAAATTAGTCTACTGTAATTACTTTCATCACAATTTTAGCACAGTGTTACAAATCAGAGCAGTACTGAGTGTATCATTAAGGAATTTTTCAAGGTTAATCCATATCCATTTGGCACAGGAAAAAAGACATGTCAGAGACAATGCAGGCTTCATTACATTTTATATTTCGGTGTAGATTCCCAAAGGCTTCTATAAGAAATAATACCAAAATACACATTTTGGTAGCTGCAGCATTAAAATTTTGTCTTTAGATGGAAAAAAATCTGTGCTTCTCAGGTCTTGGACTCCCCCCCACAATCAACCACCTTTTCAAAATGTAAGACTAACTACAGTATCTACAGTATCCACAGTCTTAAAATTTCAGAAGAATTGTTTTGGAAAAAATACTAGACATAAGGAAGAAATTCTTTACTATGAGAGTGGTGAGGCACTGGAACAGGTTGCCAAGAGAAGTTGTGGATGCCCCATCCCTTGAAGTGTTCAAGGCCAGGTTGGATGGGGCTTTGAGCAACCTGATCTAGGGGAAGATGTCCATGCCATGGCAGGGGGGTTGGAACTAGATGATCTTTAAGGGTCCCCAGTCCGAATGATCCTGTGGTTCTGCCAAATCATGTTTTAATATAAGCAGATGATATGAAATACCTGTTAGATGTCTTTATGTATGTATACATCTATACAATTAATCCATTGATAATTTTGCAATTTACCCTTTTTAAAGTTTAAAATTCTTAATCAGTAGTTTGAGGCTAATCGGCATTCTCACTAGTATGACTACGAGCAGTTTCAGTCCCCAGTTTTTCAGTTATGTCTCCAGATATTATCATTGGATCAAAGTGTTTTACATTGTGTGATGTGTTAACATTCCTAGCATACAGTTCCCATGCTGTTCACTACTCCCACTTACAGTTTCTAAAGGAGATAGGTTGTTTTTTTTTTTTGCTTCAGAGTACTATCCCATATTTGGAGGCAGTCTGAGTGGACTCTGGAGATCTAAGTGTTGTAATAGCATTGGGCCCAGTAGGCCCAACACTGTTCTGATGGATGGTAATTTCTGTTTGAAAAAGCTGTTTCTATCAGACCTCTCTAAAGGTTTCCCTGAGCAGTATTCAAATAGTAGGAATAAATCCTAAAAGAATTGGCAAAACAGTCAGAATGCAAACCCTTTGGACTCTGGTAAGAAGGCAAATCTGTAATCACCTTCTCACGGACATTGACAGTCTCTGTAGAAGTAGTTTGGGGATGATATTGTCCAAACAGATCTGAGTGTAGTCAGGCTTTTTTTATAGAAGAGCTGCCACTGATTTGTTGAGGATTATTTGGATTATTTTTGGTTGGTTGGTTGGTTGGTTTCCTTTGTGTTTGTGGGGTTTTTGTTTGTTTGTTTTGTTTTGTTTTGTTTTCTGAGATCACAGGATTTATTTAATCGTGGTGTTGTTCATCTGTTTTTAAGCTCCTTCTGGATAATGTTTCATTATTATCCAGTGCAGAGATGTTTGATTTAACATTATTTTCCCAGTTCTTTATGGAAGTCCAAGACTAATGTGTTAAGTATTTATTTTAACTACTTACCCATCTGTTTAGCTGCTTTTGTTCCCATAAAGTACTTCTTTCCCTGGCACCAGCATGATCTGGATGAATTTGATGTGAGCAGTACCACCTTTTCAAGAGTTTTTGAAAACAGTGAAAGTTACTTATACCTCAGTAAAATTGTGTTGTCTCACGCATGAAATGATAGAAGTTTGGAGCCAGTTAGCAGAAGATAATCTGTAAGAATCTGTGAACCTTGCCTTCAAGGTTAAGACATCTCACTAAAATGAGGCTACTTGAGGGGATAGGCTTGATATATTGACTCTGCTCCAGGAGCTAGGTCTAACATTAGCCATTGTTTGGGAATACATAAGCTTATGTTGCTCTTTTGGGCACACAAACCTTTGATCTTGGTGCCACCCAGAGAGCACTTGCCGTATTGTGACCTGATGGATGGGAAATAGGGGAACAGATCTCTGGTTTCCTGGATGCAGCTGGAGAAGCAGGGCAGGAGAGAAAGTAGGAAAAAGTAGCAGACACCCTTCAGGATGGGTCCTAAATTTTATGAGATTGGCCAGATCTGTAGGTCTTTGAGTCCTACATAGATCTGAAGTATAGGTCAGGGTAATTGCTGGAGAACATTATGTTTCCATGATAGCTCTTGTCCAGGAAAAGAGCAGTGATATCATCCTACAGAGTATGTCTTATGTTTTATTGTGAGATGACATAAAAGAGATCTCAGAGGATAGAAAATAAAGGAATCAAAATAAAAAGCCATTGGCAATGTCTAGACAAGCCAGTAATTAAATAGAAAGGCTTTTTCCAATAATTCTTAAGATATTTAATATCAATCATTCAATGATAAGTCATGTGATAGGTACACTATATATAATTATGAAAGTTTGGCCTGAATTTTGCACAGGTGGGAGCAAGAAAACCAAACCAGTTTTTCATCAATATTAATAGTGAACCTAAGGGATTAGTCTTGTACATTTCCTTCCAGATCTGTTGTTGATCATCACCACATCAGTCCCCTTTTGATTTGTGAATGAACCTTTCCAACCTGTGTTTTCTTAATCTGTAGGTCACATAACAGCTAAGATTCAAACTACACCTTTCAGGCAGTGCTTCCAGAAATAAAAAGCATCTGAGTGTTCACATCCAACATAAGATCTGATATAATTTTAGCAATGCTAATAATATATATTCAAATTTATGTAGCTTTTAAGAATTCATTGTAAGAAAAAAAATGAAGCACACTTTAACAGATATCATTAATAATGTATCTGAGAAAAGGTAATAGATTGTACTGCCTTACAGAGATGTTCCATTGAAAAACTAACAAGAGAGAAAAGAACATCCATTATGTAAGAAAACTCATTGCAATTTCTCCTTGTAGTTCAAATAAAAAATGGTCAAACCACATACAGTACTTAAACACGATCATGCATTACTTCAGATAAAATTGAAATGCCTAACATGAGTAAATCAGGTTTGTTTTTTCGGTTTTTGTTTGTTTGTTTCTTTGTTTGTTTGTTTTTGCCATTGGGGAGGGTAGAAACTAGCAAACTTTGTCAGTGTAAAACTTCAATGCATATGAAAAATTGTTTAATTTAGACAGATCATACTACAGTGGTTAGATTTGCCTCTATTTTCACTGGAAGCAAAACATTGCCCTTCTCATCCTTTGTCTCCAACCCCTTTAGGTCAGGTTTCTAAATGTAAAGGAATTGAACTTAAGCAGATTTCTCTGATTTTCTTGACTGGTGCCAAGATGTGTTATGATATCTAGGAATTTTGACAGCATCAGTAAGCTCCTGTTAGACAAGGCATGGATCTTTCTACCCTATCTCCCTCCATGTCACCCCCCACCCCTCCTTCATCCCACGTCCATCTTACCTTTAGCATGGTCTTTCCTTTGACCTTCACTGAAGCTTCAGACAATGCAGGAGCTTGTCAAAATGCAAAACTACTGATCTGTAAAACATTCTGCTTTTACTTTAACATGATTTTATCTGAATTGCTCTGGAATTGCCTTTTGACCTCATAAGTATCTCATTTCAAAAAGTTAACAGTAAACTACAATACAGCAGACATGGATTTATGGACAAATAGTGTGGTTAGCAGTTTCTCAACAGCTCAATGCATAGAGAGAAACTAAAGGCATCCCTTTTCGAGAATAGAATTGACCTATGGATTTGCCCTAAATAGCTCCCAAAGCAACAGGCATGTTAGGCTCATTCACCGTTGTACACATAGATTCTATGTAGGTAGACATGGTGAGGAAAACCCTGCCAGGCTACACATGCCTATTTATGATTGAATGAGCCCATCAAGGAAAACTCATTCAGGAAAGCTGTGCTACACATCACCACCTCACCGAAGTTTAATTTGTGGACCAACCCTAGCTTTTCCTTCAGCTCACCAGTTTTAATCTCTCTGGTCCTTGAGTTTCTCATTTTCTTTTCTTCCTGTCTCGCTTTTCTTCCTAGGCTCAGCCTAGGAAGCCTTCATAGAACAATCCTAGCATCTGTAGAATAAGACTCTGAAATGTAATGGTATGTAGAGGGAGAGTGTCAAGGACCTTTTCCAATGCAACAAGGGATAAGAAAGGGGGCAGTGATGGGAACCAAGTCTGGTCAGTCAGACCAGTTGATGAGGGTATTTGGGAATGTGGGAATGTCTTTTCCAGCTGGGTTATCTGATCGAGGACTTCTAAACTGGGAGACAATGACCAGATGCAAAACTGGCCAGTTGTACAAATTGGTAAGGAAAGAGACGGAGTGTGGGAATGTTTATTCAAGTTAGGCTGTCTGATTGAAGATTTCAGGATTGGGGTGATAAGTAAAGAAGGGAGAACAATAGGCAAAATGCTGAGACACAGACCTGACAAAGCAAAATGGAGACAATGGCAAGAAACAAACCTCCCAGTCACACTAACTGATGGGCTATCAAACTACAGGCACACTTCCAGGAAAAACAACCTGGCCTTTGCAGCTGATCAGATTGTGAACCGGGGGTCCCCAGACTGGGAGGGTGCAGAAACTGCAGAGCCCTGCAGACCCATGGGGGTGTGCAGGGGGAAGGGGGAGCAGGAAGAACAAGGACAGGGCATCAGTAGAAAAGGATGTTAAAAGGCCAGTTGTGTGTAAAACAGGGCTGATCAGTACGCTTGTCTGGCTGAGCCCTGCACCTGATCTCTGCAGTCTGTCTTGTCTTCTTACATTTTCTCATTAACTCTCTTCCTAACTCTCTCTCTGCGTATTCACACTCTCTCCTGTGTGTATGTGTGCTGCAGGGACTGCGTGCCAGCTCCTGGCGAGACCTCTGTGTGTGTGAGTGAAGGCTGGTGCCAGCTGCTGGAGCCAGGCCGGGGGAGCGGGCACTCCTGGCCTGTGGTGCCGGCTACTGGTGTGAGTGCGGGGGTCTCAGCACCAGTCACTGGTGGGACCTGTGTGTGTGTGTGAGTGGAACTGGTGCCAGCTGCTGGAGTCAGGCCGGGGGTGTAGGCCTCACGGACCACAGTGCCACCACTCGCTACTGGAGCAAGTGGGGTCCTAGCGTCAGTAGTTGGAGGGGCCATAGCTCTGTGGTGCCAGCAACTGGAGCAAGTGGGCGGTCTCAATGCCAGGTACTGGAGCAAGTGGGGATCTTCTGCTCCCAGCCAGAGGGATGAGAACGATGTGTGCTCCCAAAAAAGCTACAGTATGAATGTGGGCTTGTATGCATCTGTGTATGGGACTTGAAAGTGCCAGCTACTGGGGGCCAATGTGAATGGAATTTAGTGCCAGCTACTGAAGTCAGGCTGTGCTGGGCCAGAGAGGGCAGGCAGGAGTGGTCCTGGGCCAAAGTGGCTGGAGGAGGCAGCTGCGCTCTTTGCCTCGCTTAACAAGGAAGTAGGAACCCCCAGAATGACCCTTGCAGTAGGAAGATTTGCTAAAATGTAGGACAACTGGATTTATTCTCTTCTCTGCCTGGGAAAGTAAAAAAATGTCCATAACTCTCTTTTTGACTTGTCTCTACTCAGAAAAGAGCTTGTGTTTCTGGAGTCCAGAAAGAGGGAGTAACCAGAGGTAGTTTATAACACTTCATTGCAAAAGAAGAAACCTAGCTTTTACGCCTTTTATCTGTTGATGTTCATATAAAATATTTAACTATCTGTGGCTGCTGAAATTATCTTGGCAAGGCTGTAAATTCATTTTGCTGGCTTTCCTCTTACTATTCTAAAATGCTTCCCTACTCATACATACAAATCAACATGTGTACTTAATTACTTTGCATCTGTGGGTTATGTAATAGCACAGTCCTTTGGCACAGCCTTTTCTTCCTGTGGCCATTCTGGCAAAACGATAACATTTGCATTAGTAGGAAAGGCAAACTTTAGTGTCCACCTGTAAATACATCGCTCTGTAACAACTTCATCTAATACTTCAGTCGATTTTTCTGGATTAGACTACTGGACTAGTCTAAAGACATATAGTCTTCCAAACATCACCTTCACTTATGATCTTTACAATTAATTGTACAAATATATTAGAATTCAGAGCTTGTATTTGAGTCTGAGCACAGTATTTATCTCCTACTACTGTCCTCATACCACAAATGCTGTTTTCAGCTGTTCTTCTAGTTTCAAGATTTTTTTCAGGCGAAATGTCTCTGAAGACATCTTTCTTTTCTTAACGGTGTGCTGTTGCAGCCAGGTTTCCCATTCTGTGTGCGAAAATTGTTCTCTCACTTCCCACATTATCTTTCACACCAAATTTGCTGACTTACTTAGTACAACTGTTCAAAGAAGCCCATTATGATGTCTGTGTGCAGGTCAGGCTCATGTCTAACCACCAACCCTCTGCCAGAAACATACCATTCACTCTTGTGATCAGAATGCTTTTCATAAATATGAACTTTAAAAGGTTCTGTACTTCACATACCATAGGTGGTTTGAGCCACTAATGACAAAACGAGACAGCAGGAGTTTAGCTTATTCTGCTCGTCTCAAAATGTGGGTTGCTTGGATAGATCAGTGACATGCCTTGTTATGTTGTAATAACATGTCATCATTAAGTAATTTGTTTGAAGTACTGTAAGTTCTGTTCCTTTTAATACTGCTGAATAATTTGAATAAAAAGAAAAAAGAAATAATGTGGTCACTTAAAGCAGCTTGAACATTTGCATGATGGAAAGATTCCTGCTGAAGTAGATCTCTTGCAACTTTCTAAGCAACTATACATCCATTGCAAAACAAAGTACTTGGAAAAGCTGCCCATCTTGTAATGTGTTGTTGTTTTTGCAAAAGGCAGCATGAGCAAGACAGTTTATCTGAAGTTCAAGGAAACTAGTGAGACTGCTTCTGTGCATTTAATCACTGTTTTTATGGAATCTTGTAAATGATGTGCATCAGACAATAAATTAAATTCATGGTCTCCAGAACATCTGCCAAAATTGCCATACTTGTCCACAAACAGGGAAATGCGTCTTGCTGTATGGTTTAATCTCAGCTCTGCATTACAGAGAGATTAGTCAAATTTACTCTGCTCCTTCAGTCTACACCTTTTCCAGGGGCAAATATTTGAAATATCCAAAAATATGACTTTTTATTATGTCCAGTCTTCCTTTTCAGGTATGCCTGATCTTATTCCAGTTACCAAACTGCATTCTTAACAAAAAGTAATTTTTTTAAAAAAAAAAGAACTTGTTTCTCATTTTAAAAGTAAAGAGCAATTTAAAAACCATTATAATAAGGACAGTCTTTTAAAATGTCTTCAAGGCAACCACAAGTAATTTAATTGCACCATGTGCAAAGAATTTCTAATGAGACTAATTAGCATATGTTTATTTCTAATTTTTCCACTTTTCACCCAACCCCAAGGGAACTTTTAAATGCTTGTTACTTAGCTAGAATAGTTCAGAAAACAAACATCTCTAAGAATTAGCAAGTATTAGTAAGCTCATTCATCTGAAGAATCAATTAGTATGCCTAGTATATAAAATAGTTTACACTGGTGTCAGAGTTAGCCTAAGTTAGTAGTTGTGTAAAACAGACCTGTGTGCTCATTTGCATCAAACAGACATCTGGTTTTTGCTCTCAAGCAAAAATCCTTCTGATTGAAGGAGTCAAATTTTTATTCATTGAAGATGTCAGACTGTGTCAACACCAAAACACCAATACCTACCAAAGCAGGGTACAGGTACACAAGGATAATGTTCAGTGTAAGAAAAGCACACACAAAAAAAAAAAAAAAAACAAAAAAAAACGAAAAAAAAAAAAAACAAGACAACTG
>VXAL01001602.1:0-16414 GCA_013399475.1 Chauna torquata | reverse complement strand
AACAAAAATATATTTTTAAGTAAAAAAAAAAAAAAAAAAAAAAAAAAAAAAAAAAAAAAAAAAACCCGAAAAAAAAAAAGACAAGTCATGTGGAAGGACCCCTAACTAGTAAATGCAAAAGGAGAAATTCGGACTGAAAGGAATGATATTCATTTAGCGGAAACTCAGACTTCTGCTTAGTAATCAGATTAAATTGCATTTGGAATGAGACCCACTCTTAACTATATGCAGCATCTACTTGAAGGTAAGGTTCCTCTGCCAAAGCGAATTAAAACAATGATTTTTCAAAGAAAAGAGTGAGTAATGGAGCAATTACATGTGAAAATGAAAGCAAGCTCTGTGCCAAAAACATTATTTACAATGACAAACATTATCAGAGGATAATGTCTATGACAAAGGTGTATACAGATGGAAAACATCCTGCAAAACTGAAAGTGGACCTGAGCTGGGAACAGATAATTTCTTTGAAAAGAAATCTGAGCTTGAAGTAAGATAAATTTTAGCATTCTATACTTTTTTTTTTTTTTTGCCTAAGTTTCCTTGTCATGCAAAGGGATAATATCTCTTTTCTAATGCACTTCAGCTTTGCTGCAATGAAGTATATTAGACGTGGTGATACAAACAGATTTCGTGATAATTGGAAGTAAATAAGTCAAGACTAATACTGCAAGAATCCTGATAACAGCTTTGTTATAATTATAGGCAAGGTTGAATTAAGAAGCACCTAAAAGAAAAGGTAGGACTCTCAATACATGGAACTATTACTGGAGCCATAAAATTGCATAGTACAATTTATTTCCTAAGGACCCCAAGATTCATTTTCTGTGTACTAGACAACAAATGGTCTCCCAGTCATAGAAGAACATGAGGAACAGAAAGGTAAACAGATCTCTGTTGCAGAATAAGGACATGCCAACAGCCAGGGGTCACAACACTGACAGTATTCATATGCAATTACTAGTCTGAGCAGCAATGGACAGGAATGGTTTGCAAGAATCCCTCAAAGCAGAAGAAAACTACGATGGCCTGTAAGGAACCACTAAAGAAACTGTGATGATACAGAGATTCTTGCACAGCAGAATCTGTCCCAGAGGCACCTTTTGCATCAGAAAGATGCAGTTTATTATCAGAAGATCTCTGGGGTTACAGTGATCTTTAAGGGGCACGGAAGAAGAAAGAACAGTCTCTTCATTTTCCTGATGTTTCAAAGTACAAACATCAAAGTAAAACAGCATCCAAAAAGGAAAAGATAGAGTATGAGAAAAACAACAGAGAGAAAATTTGAAAATAGCTAGGTAAAAAACAGAGGACTGAACCTGACATGGGATTGTTATTTCTTACGTGCATTCATCTGTAGCCAAAACTCAGTGAAAGTTCTTAAGAAGACTTGCATAGAATGGATATGTTCTGAATTTCAAAGCTATTTTATTCTATTTTGTGTGTGTCTGTCTCAAGGAATGGCTTAAAATAAAATCAGTATGTTTAAATGTAAATGGTATTCGCTGTCCTTCTGTCAAAGGAGTAATTTATTTCCCATTATTGCAAAGGCTGTAGAGAGCCCTAGATGACTGTCTCTGGGGAATGCTTTTGCAACTCAAAGTAACACTAGGAAAAAAAAAATGCTCTTTTTGAAGAAAGTGGAAAAGAACTTGTCAGATTTGTTTATGTTCATGCTTGATATTTATAGACATCCAGGCTGTTCTACCTTGATGAGCCTGATGCAGCTAACCAGGAAAGTCAGTAATCTCAGTGGATTCCAGCTTGGTCTTTCAGGCAGTACAGTTAGTATTTGGGTTGAAGCTGCATATTGCAAGTGTTGTCCTGCTCACACTCGTAAGTAGTAGTTTTGTTTTTGTAATCTCATTGGAAACAACTAAAAAGAAAGCAAAACTTTTTGCTTCTGATATAAAAACAGACCACATGCAGGTCACTTACTCTTCTCAGGTGCTAAAAGGTGTGTTTTCTTTAAGACCACATCCTCACCGGGAGGTAGAGAAAACCAAACCTACCATATGCCAGCAAAGTGCTTCTTGTGGGGATATAGCCTCAATCACAGCAGTTTCCAGAGGCGTGCCCTTATGTAGATATCTGCCAGTTCTGCACTAGAGTCACAGAGCCAGCCAAGCAGAGCAAACAACTCTGAGCAAGCAGGTACAGGCTGCAGAGATCCAAACCACGTATCTAGAGTAAGGCTCCTCTGGTATTCTTTTACCAAGCTATGGTGGGTAACATCAACTGTATCTGCTTTTAATGAGGTCTTCTCAGGTGGAAGCAGTGCATCAGTACACTAGGCACATGTGCGGTCCAGCTTGCGGCATCATCCCCAAAGGCAGGGAGTAAGGATTAAGGTGAGAGAGTAAGGAATGTGGGGGATTTCCTGCAGGTACTCATTCATCAGTGGGTGTGTTGAACCACGGCAGTCTAGGCAAAGGATTCTTGTTGTGAGGATCCATCCCTGGAAGTGTTCAAGGCCCCATTCCTGAAAGAGTTCAAGGCCAGGCTGGATGGGGTTTTGAGCAACCTGGTGTAGTGGAAGGTGTCCCTGCCCATGGCAGGGGAGTTGGAACTAGATGGTCTTTAAGGTCCCTTCCAGCCCAAACCATTCTATGATTCTATAATTCTATGATCCAACATTGTCCTCCATGTATAAAGCCTTTGTCTAGAGACAGGGACTCAGACTTCATCTGAATTCAGAGAAACCTTTGTTATACACCTTATGGAGGAGCAAGATAAATTGTTCTAAGAAAAAGAAAAATCATCAATGCCAGGAGAATGCAAAAAGCCAAAAAAAAAGACACATTTGGAGGAAAAAAGCAAATATAGAAATGATATTTCATAGATGTCTATAATCTGTCAAATATTATACTAAAGTAGTTCAGACTGTGAAGGTAATCATTCTTATTTTCCTATCCCATCTCATGTTGGAATTTGTTTAGCATATTATATACTATTTGTTGTTTCCTTACAACAAACAAAGTATTTGTTAACTCTAGAAAAATCTAACTACAGGGAAAAAGCTAATAGTAATTAAGAATTCAAATAAACAGACAGAAGGCAATAGGATCCCTGGAAAACAGGAATGTGAATATGCAGCCATAAGAAATAAGAAGTTTCACTTTGTTTTACAGTTCACTTCCTGCAAAGTTCTACAGAGAGTAGCTTAGAATGGTGTTGGTGGGGTGCAGAGATGGAGGAATAGTCTTCTATTAAGTAGACATTGAAGCACAGGCAGATCCATCTCCCAATCCCAGATCTACCACTGTCTTTTGTTTACTCTTTTTTTTTTATATATCATGGTTTCCCTTTTGTGAAGTAGGAATAATGACACTTGAACTCTGTCTTTTCTCTCCCTTTTCTGTTGATTTCTTTTTTTTCTATTCAGATCATATGCTCAGTAGAGCAAAAGCCATCTTCATTCACTTGCAAAGCCAAGCGTAATTGGCCTCTGGTTTTGGTCCAATGGTTTTAGAACTACTGCAGCAGTAGGAGTAGCAACAGAAATTATCTTCCTCACACACACACACACACACCCCATAAAGGGAGATACAGATTGGCAAACTTTGTTACAATGGGAGAAGGAGGTACTGCTGATGCCACTCTAAAGATTGAACTCACTGTTTACAGACATTTGTAGACACTTGATGGTGCTGTCTTAATCCTACTGAAATGAGGAAACCTTGCATATCCCCTGAATGTTAAAGGTTTAAAATTATTTGCCTGCCTTGTAGGTAGGCCTCAGCAAAGTTCCTGGTCCATAGTCTTAATCTATTTCATTTTCTCTTACAGCAACATCTCATGACCAGTATCAGTTAGACAAGATATCTGGAGTCCTTCCTATGTGATTGGGCCCTCTACAAAGACAAAGTGAAATTAAGATGCCATGCCCCAGGTTACCCTGAACATCAGAGACCATCCAGAGATGTCCACATGGCTTGAAGGTATGGGTATGTCTCAGACCTGCCAACTGTTGTTCCTCTGCAATGGCAGCATCCTGCTGCATGCCTTCTATGACATTTGGTTGTCCCTAAGCTGGCAATTGATTGTGACCAGTTTCTAGCACAAGGATTGAGATCACGTCTCCCTTCACCATTCAGTTGCACTCCACTTGGTTTCTGTCTAGATATATGACATCCAGCCCAAAGCTCACAAATGTCTATGACAGTGTGGCACTGTTTGAAAGAACACCCTCTGTTGAATGTTCTGCCAGCTAAATTGAGGCTGAGCTAAAGTGAGACCACACACCCGAAAGTGTGTGGTTCTGGGTCACTTTGCTAGCAAAAGCCTTCTCAAAATAGCTTATATCAAAACCTTAACAGCCAAAAGAAAAGAGAACGAAAGAGTTTCAGCTATGTGTGATGCATAACAAAATTTAAAAACAAAGATTTCAGATGAGCTTTAATTGGTTTTACCTATGACAGATACAATAAATCAAGTAGACAAACTCACCATATTTGTGAAAAAATCTGGAGTAGAATTTGGAGGTGAAATTTTGTATAAAGTATATGTGCAAGTAAGATAATAAATTACATGCTTGATTATTCATTTTTGCTTTGGTAAAAAGTATTTGATACAAGTCATTTGTTTCTCTTTAAATGATATGATATAGGTACCATTACCATTTGAAAGACTTTGAATTGATAAATAATGCATTATTGTAACAGCTGCATAGAGGACAATTTGCATAGGAAAACATAACCAATATTTGCTTATGCTTCAATTTTGCTCTTATATGATTTATATGGTCGTTCATTTTCAATTTAGCTCATCATTTCACCTCATTAATAATAAAAAGTAAGATCACATCAGAAAAAAAATACCTGGAAAATGAGCATTTTCTGTAGACCATTGACAAAGACTATGTAGAAATCCAGTGTTTTATATTTTTGCTAAAAATGAATAATTTGAATAATAAGTGCACTACAAGTTATTAAATATTGAGGGGTTTTTTTTTCAGTTTACTTATGTTTTTGCATGGTAAAGGTTTGGTAGCAGGGGGGCCACAGGGGTGGCTTCTGTGAGAAGATTCCAGAAGCTGCCCCATGTCAGATAAGAGCCAGCTCCAGCCAGCTCCAAAAGGGACCTGCCGCTGGCCAGAGCTGAACCAGGGAGCGATGTTGTTTGTGCCTCTGTGAGAGCAGATTTAAGAAAGGGAAAAAACTGCTGCACAACAGCAGCTGGGAGAGGGAGGAGTGAGGAACAGCCCTGTAGACACCAAGGTCAGCGAAGAAGGAGGGCAGGAGGTGCTCCAGGTGCCAGAGCAGAAGTTCCCCTGCGGCCTGTGGTGCGGCCCATGGTGGAGCAGGCTGTCCCCCTGCAGCCTATGGGGTGCTACGGTGGAGCAGATCTCCACGCTGCAGCCCGTGGAGGAGCCCACGGAGGAGCAGCTGGACGTGGCCTGAAGGAGGCTGCAGCCCATGGAAAGCTCCTGTAGGAGCAGACTCCAGGCCAGAGCTGCAACCTGTGGAGAGGAGCCCAATCAGGAGCAGGTGATCCGGTGGGAGCTGCCACCCCTGGGGGACCCTTGCTGGAGCTGTTTGCTCCTGAAGGATGGACTCCATGAGTCAGACCCATGTTGGAGCAGTTCTTGAAGAGCTGCAGCCTGCGGGAAGCCCACACAGGATCCGTTCGGGAAGGACAGCATCCCGTGGGAGGGACCCCATGTTGCAGCAGGGGAACAGAGAGTGACCATGAAGGAGCAGTGGAGATGAAGCAACATGGGCTGACTGCAGCCCCCATTCCCCGTTCCCCTGCGCTGCTCAGGGGGAGGAGGTAGAAGAGGGTGGATGAGGGGGAAGATGTTTTTAGTTTGCTTTTAGTTTCTCGCTGCTCTAGTTTGCTAGTGATAGTAATAAATTATATTAATCTCCCTATGTTGAGTCTGTTTTGCCCGTGATGGTAATTGGTGAGCGACCTCCTTGTCCTTATCTCAACCCTTGAGCCCTTTTCTATCATATTTTCTCCCCCTCTTACTTTGAGGAGGGGGAGTGAGACAGTGGTTGTGGTGGAGTTCTGCTGCTCAGCTGGGTAAAACCACCACAGTTTTCAGGACAGGAAACAGTGTGGAGTTGGGCTGACATTCAAGTTGTCTCATTGAAAATAACATTGAGAAATCAGCACAAGTCCCTGCCAGCACTATTGCAAAGTCCTGTGAGAAAGTACTAAAACCCTGGATAAAGTGTGCTTGATGAGCCAGCTGAGAGCAAGTAGTAGTGAGCCTGTTACAGATGCACTCAAAGGATAGTAGAAATATACTGCCATGTGTGGAGCAAGTCAGATTTCTTACAGGTATAATTTCAGGTACTTTGGAGTACTCAGCAGATGTTCTCTTTCATTTGAAAACATCTCACAGACATGATGGAGATCATGTCACATTTTCATGAGCTTCCTCATGCCTTGCAGACTGATGAAGAGTCCCTTTCTTACATACTTCCAATTTAACAGTCTCAACTTGCACCAGGGCAGGTTTAGATTGGATATTAGGAAGAATGTCTTCACAGAGAGGGTGATGAAGAGTTGGAACGGACTGCCCAGGGAAGTGGTGGAGTCTCCATCCCTGGAAGTATTTAAGAGACATGTGGACATGGCACTAAGGGTTTAGTGATGGGACTTGGTAGGTCAGGTTGATTGTTGGACGTGATGATCTTGAAGGTCTTTTCCAACCTAAATGATTCTATGATTCTACAAATTTAGTATCAGAGTAAGTATGAGGACCTCTCCTTTCCTTCCCATTCTTGTTTCTAGTAAGACTTGGATCTCTCCCTTCTCTCTTGGACTGGAATAAAGGTTATGGTACAAATCTGAGGACATTGGGTTGGGTTATTTTCAAAATACAGACCACCTACTAGACTCACAAATTTCTGTTGTATATAGAAATTCTTGCAAATATCATCTCTTGATGTAGCCCTGTATGCCACACGCACAGCAGAAGTCAGGGATAATTTGAGTCTAACTGCGTTAATGGTATTCAAAGGTTTATGTTATAATGCTTCATTTTTCTGGGTGTTTACAGTTCGTAAATCTAGGTGTCTTCAGCAATACAAGACACTGACGGTCAACGTTGTCTGTAATTCTGACAGAGAAGTAATGGCTCTATGCAGACCTAAATCAAAGCAGGATCTGGTCACTTTGAAAATCAGTGTAGCTTGGCAGAAATAAGTTATGGGGAGATCTGTGTGTGTTTCTTTGCCACAGGCTCTCTCTCCCTGTTTCTAACAAATATACTGTTGTGGCTGTGACTCTCCGGAGTGTCTCTCAGACATGGCACAGGACTTGCAGGCTGCACTACTGATGTACTCAGTATTGTTTTGTGCTTTCTAAGTCCTGGAGTTCATCTTTGAGAGACAGCCGCAGCGACAGGTTCCTTTCCATGACAATGCCCAAGATAAAAATGGTAGATCCTGCCCACAATCTACCCACACATTTGGACCTGCAAGTATCCTTTGGAAAAGAACTGTGCTTGTCTCTGCAATTCCTGCACAAGGATGCTCTTCATCAGCCAGAACTCAGGGCTGCTCCATCACTTTACATAAAAGTCAGGAAAAGTATAAGATTTGCACGCTAAACAAATAAATTTTAGCAGTTAAATCTTCAATATAGATGCTATCAAATTTCACAGTTTACCTCTTCCAAATCACTCCCAGATGGAGGCAGGTCCAGCAGGCCCAGCTGCAGTGTGCCAGAACAAAGGCTTGTTGGATTTAATGGTCCCTTCACTTTCATGAATGCTGGATGAAAAACTGCATAAAACGTCCAGCCAGTCTCTGCACTTGTGTTAACAGAGTTTTGTTAGACATTTTATGGTCTAAAAGATAATCCCAGTTTGGAACACATTAGCTTGGGAAATATTTTATTGGCAGATGGATGATGTTTACAGACTCCTGAAAGTCATAGATCTGGGATTGCTCTTGCGTACCGATTTCTTCCCCACAAGACAGCCTGATGTCACACAGCTGCAGGAGGTATAAGTAACTCCAGAGAAAACGGTTACATCCAGTGCTCACACATGTAGGCACAAGATTACTCCTTCTTGTCAGAGTCAAGTGATATAGTGTTAAGCTTCAACTCAATAGCAGGTGGCAACCATATTTCTATTTTTGTTTCTGATTTGCCTGTGATTTAGCAGGGAAATTTTTTCCTGTTTAGTAAAACTGTATGATTTTGAAGTGGAGTAAATCCCCACTCATGCACTGAAAAATATCCAAAGAAACAAAATGAAAAACAATGTTAGACTATAGCTCCAAAGCATTTTAAGATACTAGAAGCTTTGTCTCCAGCTCCTAATGGTGGTGGTCTGACTGGCCTCACATAATTTCAAACCACACACCTGATAGGAAGGTTTCATACAGGATGCCACACTAAATCTACTCAGAAGTAAAACTTGACCAAAAATTTGCTGCATTGGTATAGGATCCCAAAAATTGACCTCTTTGATATACTGATCTGTTCCTTGCGTGACCAATTACTTGCTCATAAAGGAGTGTGAGAGCAGAAATTCCCTCAGGAAAAGTTGGTCATCTATTTTTCATAGTATAAACCATAACTTAAAGCTGAGTGTATTGATAGAAATGTGTGCTACCACCACATTGTGGAAGCAGGAGAGGATTTAACCCATCTTTGGATGCAGTGACCATGTCAAGTGGTATTGGAGAAACCATTGCTCTGGTCCCTGTAAATAAGTAAGATTGAGACAGGGAGGCCTTCAGCCCTAGTAGCTTTGCTGGCAAACGTATGTCTGCAACACATGTACCTCAGTTGGCTTTCACCAGCCCGAATACTGACAGGAAGCTAAATGTGGCTGCTGAGAAACAATGTGTTCATTCGCTGGGAGTGGGCCTGACATGTAAATGTATGTGGCCTTGAATGAATGATGTGTAAAATGGGATTATGGATTGTGTTTTATAAGTGTTGTCTGCTATGGTGTGCAATGGAAGCTTCTTACTGGGACTTAAAAGAATGATTATCTAGCATAGCAGATATTTTACTGATAGAAAGATACAGGAAACCTCACCGTGGAATAACCTGCCCAAAGGGAAAATTTCTTTTCCATTCTCAGTTACTGTGTATCTCATGCTTCAACCTAAGGGATATTATTACTTTCTAGTTCCACATTCTTTACACAAGGCTGTGTATTTAATTGCACATATAAGTGTTTAATTCCTTGTTATTCAAAGCTGCTGACCTCAAGAATATCTACAGGCAATTATTTGTGTGTTGTACAAAAACTGGAAATAGGTCTGTTCTGAAACATAGATGGAGGCGCACTGAGCTCTGTCATCCATCTGAAAAGAGGATGAAAGTGCACAGTTAGAAGTCTATGTCTTTTTCAGTCTTCACTTCAAAAATTGTAAGAATTATGATGTGTCCTGGAAAAGTGATTTGGCTACCAAGATACTTTCTCAAGCATCAGTCTTTCATCAGGTTTTGTTCTCCTTTTCACACCCATGGGACATAAAACAGAAAAAAATGTTTAGTGATTTTTATTGGAAAAAAGTCTCTCATCTGGTTATGTCATGCCGCACAATACATGAGAGGGTAATCCCCAGGATATAAGACCCATTTGTATCTTACTTTGCTCCTAATCCTAGTACATAACATATCCTAGTTAGGTTAGGCCGAATCTACACCTTGTGTTCTCCAGTAAAGGTATAGCTATTGTAAAATAGTAGCAATAACAGGCAATCACCACCTTCAAGAGAAAAAGAAAAATATTCATGTTTTATTTTTAGAGTATTTGACCTGGTGACCTCTGAAAGCTTTGTTATGTGCATACAACAACTGGAGGGACATAAGAAACTTTTTAACCTTCCTGTGATCAGACCTAGTATGGCAATCGCTGCATATTTTCCCCAAATATCAAAGAAATAAACCTAAATCTAATGAAAGTCTAATGTGAGCTGCAAAAACAAGAAATCCTTGTGTCTGCTTTTAATTTAGCATAAGAAACTTCCCTCTGCTTGATAAAAGAGATTTTAAACAGTTCAGCTAAACTGGCAAGTGGTATAGTTAATAAAACTTATGAGAAAGGAAGAAAAAATGGAAGCCAACTGGTATTGTGTGTACCATTCTCCAAGAAACACTTCCAGGCAAGTATAAATATTTTCCTGAGGTAACCTCACATATAGGTGTTGGGTTTATGGGGCGTCTTGAGACGCTAAGAATTGCTTGGAAATGTTGCTTCAGACCTTCTCCTTCCATTCAGTGTCTCCTATTACTCTCTCCGTCATGGCCGCACCCCTCCTTTTGCCTCCAGTTTTTCTTATGAAAAATAAAAATAAAAATAAAAACAAAAACACAAAATTAAACAAGATGTGCCTTTCTCTCAGGTCTATTGGTTTAGCCAACGAGTCACCACCAACAAGCAGATCCCCATATGCTACATCCACAACATGAATGGATATCCCAAACGACGCTCTTCCAAGGCACTGTGTGAACAGCTGGAGCCTGACCTATGTAAAGTAACCAGCTGTCTGCTTACCATCTCACATTGACGTTTGCAACATCTCTGTGTGATTTGTTTGCCTTTAAAACTGAGTTTAATTGAGATCATGTTGCAGTTCATTATATTCTGTCAGAAATGCTTGGATTTTCTGATCATTCCCTGTTATGTGTTCCCTGAGCCTGTTTGGATGTTACAAGTAGATGACTCCTATCCATACAGGGGAAAGTTTCACACAGCTGAGTGTAAAAGTATGGGAAATCAGAATCTTGTATATTTAGTTAGCTTGGTAAAATGCAAAAAAAAATTAATTGAAACTTCCATGCTTGCTGACATCTGCTAGAAATTATGCTGCAAGACCAACTATTCTTTCCCATAAATATTTAATCAACCAACATTCTTAAGGAGTACACTATCTAAGTATATTAGGGGAAATTAACAAGACTAATTTTAGTTCAGACCCCAGGAGCAGGCAAATTTAGTAGGATATCAGTAATCTCCTATATGATACAGGTTTATATGTATACATACGTGTGTGTGCTTATCTCTGTGTGTATGTGTATACATACTTATATATACACATATATGTACAAATATATGTATACACACATACACACACCTACACACACATACACATCCCCTATGATCCAGGATGTTACTATTAGATAAAGTATTTCTTTATATGTGTACATATGTATTATATACATACATAAACACATTTCATTGAGTATATTCATAAATATTTTTATGTGTGTATGTGCAAAGATATAGATACATATACAGGGGGTATGTATTATACATACAGAATACAGCTGCAATATAAATTGTTGCTATTTTAGGAAACTATTGTAGAAAACAAGCTCATTTCTAGTGGCAGGGAAAAGAAACTAACTCAAATAGTATGTCTGGATCAGCTTGCTTTCTCTTTGAGATGGCTTCTCCAATTGTCTTTTGGTGTTCTATTGTAAAATCACTGACTCTTAGAGGCTATGTAGCCTTATGTAGTTTCATCCTAAAGGAAACGGCTAGCAATAAGGAGTGAGCCAGTCAGTTCCCTGTCATAGGTAGCCATTAGGAAGCTCTAATTCAGATAAAATAAGAGGGAATTACTTTGTGATATGATGTCATATACGCCTTTCTTGATTGGTGAAGGAAACGATTGTTTAAGACTGGCTTACCACATCCCTGAAATGTCTGCTAAATCTTGCAGTCACACCACTGATGGGTTCAGTATTTGAAACCTTTTAGTATCCCATGTTGCATTTCTGATTATACAGTATGCTTCTATAATCTTTGAAAGAGAAAGTGAATTTTGACTGCAAATAAGAAAAATCTAATAGAGAATATCTATCAAACTGGAAAGTAACAAAATTTTTCTGTAACATTTCTTTTACCTACAGATATTCAAGTTCATTCAGGTATATAATACATACTCTTTATCCCAACGCCCTTAAAAATCTTTACCCAAACCTCCAGTACTACACAAAAAGTATTGTGTGTCAAATACTTAATGTGACGCTTTCATTATTTTAAAAAAGTTAAATAGTTACCCAAATAACAGGTGAAAATGTCTTGAGTCCACAACTTTTGATATTACATATTTTTATGGCATAATCTACAGGTTATTCTATAAACCACATCATATCTAAATTTTTGCTTAAATTTAATTTTGTTTGTAAACTGAATTAAATCCTTATAAATGCACTCCTCATAATGACTTCTTAAGGCTGCAAACTTATTTCAATTATATCCATGATATTTAGTTATGTCTTCCTTGAAAATTACCTTCTCTGTTAAAAAACAGTCCTGCTATGAAGAGTAACTGATAGCGATACTTCAAAGTGTAATAAATTCTCTAGTACTGCCCTGCAACTATGTAAAGCAGATCCAAAACACTTTTGAGTCAGAGCTCTCCATTCAAACCATTGAGAATTAAAAATAAATAAATAAATAAATCTGATTTAAAAAAAAAAATCAATAAATCAGTTAATTCCCTAATTACATTATAAAATAGATGTTCATTAAACATGTGGTGTATTTGATCACCCATGCTTATTTGACCAATAATTTTTCCTAAAAAATTCTTAGTGCTAGACTTTGCAAGTCATTACGGAAATGTAATGATTCTGTGCATTTGTTTACTCCTCTGTTTTAGGGAGAATAAATTACCTATGGGACCTATAATTATTGAGAAATATCAGCAATTTTATTTGCCATTACTTCTAAAGCAATATAATCAAAAGTCTGCTTACTTTGCAGTTATGGTACCACTCTCTGGGTGCTTTGTATTATTTATTCAATATCATAGCAACTTGGTGAATGTTTTATTGAAGAACAGAATAATTATATGTCTTTCCAATGATAAACAGCACCTACTAAAAATGTTTTAATGTATCATATTGTAATTCAGAAAGCAAGAACAAGAAAGTCTTTCAATTTTAATTGCTATCCTTCTTTTAAATTGCATTTACAAAGGAAGAAATCTGCAAAAACAGAGATCACCTACCTGATTGCTGTAACAAGTCATTTCTAATATTATATGTCAGCTTGTATGTTCACAAATAATACGGTTAGAAAAAAATGTTCAAAATAGCTCAGAGCATTCTTTTTTCTCCAAAACAGAAGGTTTTATTGATTGTCATTTTGCAAATGCCTTGACTAATATTGCACAGGCTGAATAATTAGTGTCTATCAAAACACACTGCAGGTAGGTATGTTTGTATACAATAGAGCAAAGGGAGTTGACCAAACTATTCACTCAACTGTTCACTTTGGCCCTTTTCACGACTGTGAATCAACTGTAGAAATGTTTGCAGTTTTAATTTGTTCCTTCCTTATAACCACCCTGTGAATATTTGTGTGTGTCCTATAGAAGTGTTTGGACCATGTGCTGATAGTGGGCATTCCTCTCTGTTAATTTTCCATGTCCAGGTCTATGTTTGACCTCATACAGGTCAGAGAGGATATCTTTATTATTTGACCTCTGGTTTTCAGACATGAACAGTATCTGAAGAAATCCTTTGGGTCTAAATTTCTCACAGAAGTGTGAGAAGAAAAAGAATAGCAGGAAATCAACAGAACTGAAACACTTCAAGTAACTTCAATCATTTATGGAACTGTTTTATGCCAGAAGGAGCTACACATGTTGAGTCGAGGCCTGGAAGGTAGCAAGATCATCTTGATCACCTTGAATGCCATCACACAGCACAGAAAAGACAATCAAGTGGTCAGAAGAAGCCAGCATGGGTTTATGAAGGGCAGGTCCTGCCTGACTAACCTGATCTCCCTCTGTGACAAGATGACCTACTTAGTAGATGAGGGAAAGGCTGTGGATGTTGTTTACCTGGAACTTAGTAAAGCGTTTGACCATTTCCCACATTATTCTCCTGGAGAAACTGGTTGCTCATGGCTTGGACAGGTGTACGGTTCTCTGAGTGAAGAACTGGCTGGATGGCGGGGCTCAAAGAGTCATAGTGAATGGAGTTCAAGCCAGTTGGCAGCCAGTCACCAGTGGCATTCCCCAGGGCTCAGTCTTGGGGCCAGTTTTGTTTAACATTTTATCAATGATCAGGATGAGGGGATCAAGTGCATCTGCAGTATGTTTGCAGACGATACCAAGTTAGGCAGGACTGCTGATGTGGAAGGGTTTGCAGAGTGATCTGTATAGGCTAGACTGATGGGCCAAGTCCATTAATATGACATTCAAAAAGGCTAAGTGCCAGGTCCTGCACTTGGGTTATAACAACCCAATGCAGCGATACAGGCTTAGAGAAAAGTGGCTGGAAAGTTGCCCAGCAGAAAAGGACCTAAGAGTGCTGGTCAACAGCCAGCTGAACCCAAGCCAGCAGTGTGCCCGGGTGGACAAGAAGGCCAATGGTATTCTGGCTTGTATCAGAAACAGTGTGGCCAGCTGGACTAGGGAAGTGATTGTCCCCCTGTACTCAGCACTGGTAAGATCTTGAGCACTCTGCTCAGCTTTGGGCCTCTCATGTCAAGAAGGATATTGAGTTACTTGAGTGAGTGCAGGCAACAACAATGAAGTTGGTGAAGGGACTGGAAAACAAGGCATATGAGGAGCAACTGAGGGAACTGGGGTTGTTTAGTTTGGAGAAGAGGAGGCTGAGGGGAGACCTCATCACTCTCTACAACAACCTGAAAAGAGGTTGCAGCGAAGAAGGTGTTGGTTTCTTTTCTCAGGGACAAGTGATGGAAATTGAGGAAATGGTCTCAAGTTGCACCAGGGGAGGTCTAGATTGGATATCAGGAAAATTTTCTTCACAGACAGGGTGATCAAGCATTGGAACAGGCTGCCCAGGGAAGTAGTGGAGTCCCCCATCCCTGGAGGTATTTAAGAGATTGTTGTGGTTTAACTTCAGCAGACAGCTCAGCACCACACAGCCACTCACTCACTCTCCCCAGAAGGAGTGGGGGCGCAGAATCGGAAAGGTAAAAGTCTGAGAACTCATGGGTTGAGACAAAGACAGTTTACTAGGTAAAGCAAAAGCCACGCATGCAAGCAAAGCAACACAAGGAACTCATTCACTACTTCCCATGGGCAGGCAGGTGTTCAGCCACCTCCAGGAAAGCAGGGCTCATCACACATAACGGTGTCTTGGGAAGACAAACGCCATCACTTCGAATGTCTCTCACTTCCTCCTTCTTTACCCCAGTTTTTATTGCTGAGCACAACGCCATATGGTACAGAATATCTCTTTGGTCAGTCTGGGTCAGCTGTCCTGACNTTAAAAAAAAAAAAAAAAAAAAAAAACACCAGCATCATACAAGCCTCTACAAAGAAAATTAACTTTATCCCAGCCAAAACCATGACAGAGATGTGTGGACGTGGCACTAAGGGACACTGTTTAATGATGGGACTCGGTAGGTCAGGTTGACGGTTGGACTTGATGATCTGGAAGGTCTTTTCCAACCTAGATGATTCTATGATTCTACATCAGTTCCAGAGAAGAAAAACAGATTTCAGCTTCATATATGAAAATGAATCCTTGAGAATTTGTAATTAATATTATTTCATTTAAATGCATCTTCAGTTTCTTTTCTTCGTATGCAGCTACTACTAGCCCTTGAAGCTTAATAAGAAGGTTTCAGAAGTCAACCAGAGATAATTCAGTGAATGGGAGTCAGACGCCTCAGCCCTAGTATTTGTTATTGTGGGTGTCTTTGAAAGTCTACATCAATTTCCTTTTCTGATTAAAAAAAGACACAGGTGCACACCTGTGATTTCAGTCTGCTATGTTCGTGCATGTAAATGTGTCACTATCCAACCTACAAACCACACAAATATATTGTAATTTTCAGAAGCAAGCAGTAAAAATGCGTTTATGAAATTGTAGCACAAATGAGTAAAGAGTGTACCATACAAACTGACAGAATTTAACATGTGTTTAAACATGTTAAATTAAGTGCTACTCTCACTGAAAATTTTGCTACTTGTTCTGAGTAGAAATCAACCAAATGAATTACCAGAGACCAGATAATGTGAACAGAAGAGGTATTAATGAAGCTCTACTGATCATAGATATGAAAAAATTTTTGAAAGGAATTTTCTGTTTTGTTTTTATGAGATCATAATTAAGTACAGGTTCTAAGTTAGCATGGTTTTACTGTTGAGAACATTTAGTAGATTTAACAATACTTAGTATTTTTTACTTAAAGAAAAAAAAAATCACAGAAGCTTTTCAAACAGCTACCTTAACAACTACACAAAAATTAAGAGAGGAGAGTATCCTATTTATTCAATGGGATAACAATACTTGTGAAATACATGATGTGATGATGATCTACTTCTTTTCACATGAGAAATGGAATCTTAGCCATAAAGGTCCCATGAATTCTTCTGTTTCGGATATTAAGCTGTAAGACACAAGAACAGGCTGTCCTTTGTGGCACATGCACCATAATACTGACTGTAAATTACCAGCACTGATAAGCTGACTTCTCAGGTTTTTTTGTTTTTTTTTT
>VXAL01001601.1:18697-28833 GCA_013399475.1 Chauna torquata | reverse complement strand
GGCTGCGTGCGGGGCTGCTGGCCGGGGGGCTCTGGGGGCACTCGCTGGCCAAGCAGCGCGCGGAGCGGGACCAGCGCCTGCGGGGCCGCCTGCGGGAGGAGGGGGCCAGCACCATGGCTGCCATCGTGGAGAAGTGGAAGCTGCTGCAGGGCATGGGCCGGCCCGAAGCCATGGCTGCCTACGTGGCGCTGGTGCGGGAATGGCCCGGCTTCGGCTCCACGCTCTTCGACGTGGACCTGCGCGTGGTGAGGGCCCGGCGCAGCAGTGGGCAGGGGGTACGGGTGGTACGGGTGGCCCTGACGCCTGTCTCCCCACAGAGCCCGGTGGGAGCCGGACCCCAGCGGCTGTGGCTGGGCATCGGGGCCAAGGCTGTCTCGCTGTACAAGCCGGGGGAGCCCGAGCCCTTGGACAGCTTCTGCTATGGCCGCATCTCCTCCTTCGGGGCCTCCGACAGCAGCACTTTCCGCCTCTCCGTGGAGGACCGGGACCTGCTCTTCGAGACCTCCCAGGTAAGGGGCATCCATCCATCCATCCGTCCATCCGTGCATCCATCCCTTGTCCCCCTTGGGGGCCGTAGGGTGCAGATGCTCCAGGCTGACCCAACGGTGCCACCTCCACCCCACAGGTGGACGAGATCGCCCAGCTCCTCAACACGTACCTCACCTCCACGGGCGCCCGCCGGCCACCCCGGCCCCAGGAGCTGGCCACTGGCCCCCTCAACCCGGATCCCGCTGCGCTGCCCCAGGGACTATGCCCCGCGGCCGGGCCCTGGCAGTGCCCACCGCCCACCGGCTCCTTCGGCAGCTAGCCCGGCGGCCACGGAGGGTGCTCCTGATGGACGGCGCGGGGAGGGCGGCCGGCCAGGCAGCGAGCGGCAAGGTCTGCACCGACCCCAGGTGCCATGCGCTCCCCGCTCCACCGTTGCCTTTCTGGTTATTTCCTTAATTTATTTCGAGACGCCTGCTCGCCCACGTCTCCCAGCACTTTCCCTGGAGGGGCAGCGGGACCACCGTGTTGCGGGTGCCTGGTGCTGGCTGTGCTCCTGCTTCCCCCGGCTGGTCCCCCACGCTGTCCCCCAGGCCTGTCCCCTTCCCCTGTCCCCCTGGTGCCTTCACCTCCAGCAGTCGTGCTGCCCCGGTGGCTCTGCCCGTGCCCCGGCTCCTGCCAGCCTGGTGGCTTTGCCTGGGCAAGGGGGTGCTGGGCAGCAGTGCTGCCATCGTCCGTCTGTCCGTCCGCTGAACCCACCCTTCCTGGAAAGCTGCGGGCGGCTTTTGGCCAAGCTGCCTCGGGGACCAGCGCGCTCCTGCTGGGCTGCACGGTGGCCCCGCAGTGGGGCTCTCGGTGCAGAGGTGGCTGGCCCCGGGGTGGCAGGGTGGGCTGGTACGGCTGGGGCTCAGCCCCTCGACATTGCCTCTGTAAAGTTTGTCAGTTCAGTCTTTGGGGTTTTTTTTGTTTTGTTTTGTTTTTTTTAAATAAATGCACAAAGGAAAGGCTGAGCCTCCTGTCCCTGAGCTTGGGCCCTGCAGCGGGTGGCCGGCAGGGTCTGATCCCCACGGGGCAGCAGGGCCCCAGCCCAGGCAGCCCCATCCGCGGCGGCGGGGAGGATCGGCACAGCGTGTCCTTGGGGGCAGGGAGCCGCCGTCCCTGCGGCCAGCGCCGGGAGCCGGGCTCCTCACTCTGCCCTTTGGCATTTCGTCAACAGCACAGCCAGCGCTGCGGCTCCGCTTCCAGCTCCCCCCGGCACCCGCTGGCACTGGCCGCCCCGGGCGGGGGGGAACTGTCCCCGCAGCGGGCGCCTCTGCAGGGCCTGTGCCAAAGAGGGCGTGGGAGCCCGGCGCTGCGATGGCCGGCGAGTATTTTTAGCCTGCTGCTCTGTGCCACAGGGTCAGAGGAAAAGGCTAATTCTCACCTTGGGCTGCCTGGGCTTGGGCTGGTGCCAGCGCTGCCCCACGCCCCAGACTGTCGCAGCCTGACTCGTGGCTGCTTGCGTGGGGCAGGACTGGAGCCAGCCCCACATCAGCGAGCGATGCCAGCCAGCCCTGAGTCCTCGTCCTCCCCACCGCTGCCATCCCCTCGCCTTGGGGGTTGGAGCGGTGGGGAGGGCACCCCAGCCCTTCGTGGGGCCCCCTCCTGCACGTGGCCTCACCCCTGTGAAATATTAACGCGGGCACCTGCGTGCACGGCTGGTAAGGTAGGCAGGGCGGTGCCGGCGCCCGGTCAGCCGTGCCGGCAGGTCCTTCCAGTATTTCTGGCTCTGCCGCAGCCCGGGCTCTCCGGCCAGGCAGGGCCGGCCCCGCGTGCACGTGAGCAGCAGGCTCCCCTTCGGTGCCACGGCAGAGTGGGGACAGCAGTGGGCCGAGGCCAGCCAGCTCAGCAAGGCGAGCACTGGCTCTGGCAGCTTTGGTTGCAGCTTCTTCCCTGCCCAAGCTGCTCGCTGCAGGCCGAGTCAGTGCAGGAACAGCCTTTATTAAAGCAAAATAACCTACAAAAATATAGATACAGCCTGTGCCCCGGGCCTGATCTGGCGAAGGAGGAACAAGGCCCCTGCCCAGGGCAAGGACTAGCTCAGCCACACAGAGCCCTTGGCCACAGGGCCCAGCTCTTTGGGCCAGACCTGTTCCAGGCCCCCGGTTTTGCTCTCACCCTCCTCTGAGCGAGCGCATGCTCCCAGGGGAAGAGGTTCCCTACCAGCGCAGCGAGCAGCTGCCCCAGTCCTGTCCTGGGCCAGGGCACGCGGTGGAGCAGAGGCTGTCCCCTGCCAAGGGTCTTCAGGGGCAGTGCTGCTCCCTGCGGAGCTGCTTCTGCCGAGGAGAACGCGTGTGTGTGCAGCCAGTGTGACGACTCCACCCGCGGCCAGGCAGCGCGGAGGGGTGCTAAACGTGGGCGCAGCAGAGACGAGCCCTGCCAGCGTGCGTGGGGACAGCTGTGGGACCCTCCCGTCCCCCAGGCAGGGTGCTCACTGCTCCTGCGTGCCCCAGGAGATGTAGTCAGGGCGTGTGGCTGCGTGGTACTCGTCGATCAGCTGCTGCACGATCTCCCGGGAGTTGTCCAGCTCATCGAAGTTGTCCTTGAAGATGTCCTCCTTGCGGAACTGCTCCAGGAAGGCCTCCCGCTTGCGCAGCTTGTCGTACTGCCGGCACGTCCGCTCAAACAGCTGGAGAGCAGTGCAGCGGTCAGGCGGGCCAGAGCTCCCCGGGGAGCCGCACACAGAGCCAGGGGGATGGGGCCCTCGGCCTCGTCTGGCTGCTGCTCAGGAGGGAGGACAGCGAACAGCGCCAGGCCAGCAGGCCAGGAGCTGCTAGCCTGCACCCAGCCAGCTCTCGGGATCAGCTCGCGCTTCTGAGGCTGCTTTTGGCCAGCAAGAAGAGAGTCCTGCTCCTGGGAGAACGGCACCAGGGATGGGGGCACTGCCCAGAGCACGCGGCAAGGATGGATGGGACCCCAGACCGGACCTGAACCCCAGTGTACTGCAGCTGGGAACTGCCCGCCCACCCCTCACCTGCAGGCCCTGCTGCGGCTTTGTGAAAGACCAAGAGAAGACATCTTTGTGCCTGAAAGGTCAGAACCACAGCTCCAGGGTCCCAGTGCTGCCTGTGCTGTAGAGGGAAGGCACTCACCGAAGAGATGTTGGTATGGTTTGCCATCATGAGGCCGCTGACACGGTGTGCGGATGGCAGATAGGGGGACTTCCGTGACAAAGCCACCTGGATGCTGGCAGGACCCCAGGGAATGAAGTTGGCCAGCTTTCTCTCCCGGATCCGCTGCAGACTCTTGTGAACCTGGTGGGATAAGAGCAGCAAGGGGTAGCGGGGTGGTGGGCAAAGCAGGCCTGGTCCCAGCAGACCCAGGAGCTGCTCCTTGCAGGACATGTGGCCTCAGAAAGGTGGATTTCAGCAAAGGGCAGGCAGGCAAGTGACTAACAGCCCTTCCGTGAGGCCAGGGACCACACAGGAGCAACCTGGAGCCAGTTCTCAGGCACCTCTCAGTCTCACTCCAGGATCCCCACACAGGAAGATGGCGACTGTGCCCTTCTCATGCTATTTCCATCAGTATCTGAAATGGCTGGGATGGATCATCCCTGCGGGAGCTCACCTGCGTAGGATCTACCTCCCCCTGGATGATGTTGAGGATGGCGATGTAGCAGTGGTTGGTCTGTCTGTCTCGCCCTGTGGACACCATCACGTTTTTAGGCTGCAACAATCTTCTCATCACATCCAGAACCGTGGTTTTCCTCACGCTGGCCACCTGCAAAGAGCAGTTGGGGTCAGAGGCAGTGGGTGCGCAGCTCCCTTGCCCTCCCGCTGCCCTGCACACGCGCACACAGGAGAAGAGAGCGGCTGGAAGGAGAAGCTCCTGCCCCGGGGATGGAGCCACGTGCAAAGATGCATGCAGGACGGGGAAATCCCAAAGTCACACCACAGGCGCAGCCAGGCTGAGAACCGGAGCATCAGCGTAGGCTCCAACAAGGGAGCTGAGCTGCTCCTCCAGCAGCACACCAGGGGCTAGGGGTGAAGCTCAGCATAGCTCAGAGTGACAGGGACACATTTCATTTTGTTGCCGTCAAACGTCTGTCTTGCTCCACTGCTGAGACAAGGAGCAGGGCTGGAGGAGAGGAGAGGGATCGTTTCCCACTGCAGCCCACCCCATCGCCCTGCACCGAGCCCGTGGGTGGCTGCGGCAGTCCCCAAGTGCTGTCAGACTGCCCAGCTGCAGCCTGCGCAAGGGGTGCTGCAGCCAGGGCCAAAGGAGCGTGCCTGTGGCAAGGACAGCTTGGCGGCGTGGCACCCTCCGAGCTGCTGGCTGAACCCCTCCCCACACTCCTCTCTGGGAGGACAGATCACACACTCAATACCCTTTTCAGAGCCAGCAGTTTTTCAGATTTGCTTCTCTGAGTAACATCCTGAGGAAATGCACACAACAAGAGGAGAAGAGCAGCTGTTAGCCCCTAGCAGAACTGAGACGCGGCCAACGCAGGTGAGTGTCTCAAAACAAAACAGCCCTGTCCTCCCCTGCGGCTGGGGGGGCACTGGCTGGGGACAAGCTGAATATGAGCGGCAGTGTTCGATGCAGCTAAAGGGTCACCATCCCCTCCCTGGATGCAGGTCGACCCCTGGGAAGTGAGCTGATGCCTGGAGCCCATGTTCAGCCTTGGCGTGACAGTGACCAACACAGTTCTGACCCAAACAGCCTGAGCTGGTGGCCCACTGTGGTGACAGGAGTGGCAGGACTGCTTTGCTGGGCTTGCTCTGATGATTTCTAAGGACAGCTTTTGCCAAATCAAATATTGTCGGCTCGCCCATAGCTGCCACAGCCTTCCTGATGCATGTAGGAGGTAGCTCAGCACAAGCACAACTGCCTGCTCACGGCTGATTCATGTCACACTTGGGCTGTCACATGAGGTGGCTGCACATGGATCTGGGATTAGGAACATGCAATTACAGCTTGCGCCAAGACTAGGGGACTGACGGGATGTTACAAGGTGAGCGTGGCAGCTCCCGCTGCCCTCAGGGAAGGGGAGGAGTCCCCGGCGGGCTGCCTTACCGACTGGTCTGTGGTGAGTGGCGTGTACCCCGTCATGAGGAAGTGCAGCCGTGGTGTGGGGATCAGTGAAGCAATCAGCCCGATGAGGTCGTTGTTCATGTACCCGGGATACCTGAGCGTGGTGGTGCTGGCAGACATGATGGTGGAGACCTGGGGGGAGAGGACTGGGTCACCACGTGGCCACAGAGAGTGTTCAAAGTCTGCTTCAGGCAACTGGGCAGAGGGAAGTTGGGGTGCCCATGAAATCCACCCTAAGGAAGGGCAGAGGACCCTCGTTCGCAGCTCCAGGCTGCCCACCACTACGCTAAGCCCATGGAGCAGGCTCAAAGCAAATCAAAGACACCAGGGAAGCCCTGTGCCAGCTTCTCCCGAGGGAAGTGCCCTTCTCACCAGCTGGTTGATCTGAGAGAACGATGGATTTTGAATGTGCAGCCGGTCTGTCGCGATCCGATTCAAGGCTGTGTTGTCTAGAACCACCTGCAAGAGAAAACCAGCTGAGAAGCCTCTCAGAGGCACCCAGAGGAAAGGCTACGTGTCTGAGGGCACCGGATCCCTCAGCCTGGCCCAGCACAGGCTCTGAGCGCCGCAGCCCGGCAGAGCCCTCCACGGCAGGTGGCAGACACTCGAAACCACAAGCTGACTCATTTGTGGAGCGTAACCGACACTGTCAATGGGAGCTCTTCCCTCCGTCTTGGCTGTGCTCCCCAGTGCTCTCCCAAAGAGCACAGCCTCTGGGCCAGCACCTCACAGCAACTTCAGCCTCAGCAGCTCTGACACAGCCGCTCTTGCCCTGCCACGTGTGGAGATAAGCTGGGAGGGACGAGCAGGTGTCTTGGTTAGGAGCTGAGTGGTGGTGCAGGGTGAAGATGCTGTGTGGCTGGGGCCTGTGGGTGCGGAAAGCGATGATGGAATTGAGTTTAAATGGAAGGCTGCAGAGGAAGCGCAGCCAGCCCCTCGCTGCCATGGGAAGAATTTGCTGGATCTAAGAGGCAAAACTGCCAAGCGGGACAGCTCAGCAGGGGTTAGCACAGGGCCCTTGTCCCTTGAACCACCAAATCTGCCCAGTCTGCCTGGACAGGCTGCACGTCTGAGCTGCCGGGGACAGGGCTACCATGCGGGAGCTGCACTACTGGCCCGATGCACAGCGGGACTCTTACCACGCAGTCAGCGTTCTGAGTCAGCCTCTTCAGCGTCAGCAGGGAGTTGTATGGCTGGACTACAACATCGCTCATCTCATCCTGGTTTGGGAAAACCGAGTAGGTCTCCACCAGCTTCTTGGGATACCTGGTGAGAAAGCCCAGCCATCTCAAGGGTTAACATCACCAAGCCAGCGCTCTCTCCTCCCACAAGCTCTCTTTGCAGTCTCCAGGGCTCAGGACAGCAGTGAGTCACCAGCGCTGCATGCCAGAGTCGGCTCCCAGGGAGGGAATTTGTCCCAGCAGTGCCTACCCTAGCAGCACAGGAGCAGGCTGCCAGACGGAGCTGCAGGCAAGGCTGAGCCATCCGCAGGCTGATTAAGCAGCTGCTTGCAAGCCTTTTCAAGAGACTGCAAGCTGAAACAAGCAGGGGTGGCAGTTCAGAGCCCACAGTTAGAGCCTCCCACCCTCGCCAGCACAGTCAGACTGTCAGAAGGCAGCTGCTTGATAAGAACGGCTGAGGGAAGGCAGAGTTCGGACAGCACGAGTCCAGTTCCAGAGCCTCTGTAGTCCCCAGGCGTATCAGGAGCCATCCCTTCCCCGGGCATTTTGCCAGGGATTGCACAAGACAGTGTTTGGGTGGAGGCGGTGGCCCGGGCTCTGAGTCAGCTCTCTCCAGCTCTCTGCTCTGGCAGGGTGCCCAGCCAGGGCCAGACTCTGCGGTGCAGGAAGGGGATAAGGCTGAACGCTCACCTGTCATTCAGTCTCTCGAGGAGGTAGGAGCCCAGCCCAGAGCCCGTTCCACCAGCAATGGAGTGGCAAAGCACAAATCCCTGGAAGGAAGCAGAACACAGGCAGCTCGAGGTCTAGCTCAGCCCCAAGAGCAGACAGAGCGGAGGCACAGTGTGCCTCTGCTGCCAGCAGAGACCTGCCAGCAAGGGTGAGAACCTCCCTCTGTGGCAAGAGCTGCTGAGAGCAGGGAGCTGAAGGCAAGTGGAGGTTAGCCCTGGCTCTTCCAGACCACAGTGACAGCCACATGCTCATCACGCCACTTCTGCCAGCGTGGGAGGAATCCACTTCTCTGCACACACCACAAAGTACAACCACTGCTCAGGAGCCTCCTGGATTCCTCCCACCCCAAAACAGAATTCAGAATAGCTCAGACGTCACCCTCAGGACCCAGCTGGTCACATAACATGGACACAGACCTTCTCAGCCCTTTCTCTGGGCCATCCTTCCAGAGTCTTTGAAGCCAAACTCCCTCTACCTGATTTCAGGGCAGCCCCCACTTGCTGCAGGTCCCACAACCTGCTCTTAGATCTTCTGCCAACTTATTTTATGACCGCATTTTCCCTTTCCCTGTTGCCATGTGACAGCCTGATACAAACACCAGGGAGCCTTGTCTGTCCCCGCACAGGACATGGGTTTACAGACGGTAGCCAAGGTCCTGCCAGAGGCACAAAGCAAAGCAGCCCAAAAGCTGTCTCTGAGCTCTTGGTATCCCTGGTGCCTCTTTAATCCAGCTAGAGAGAAAATGAAGCTGCAGTTGCTCACGTTCATTCTGTAGATTTCAGGGCACTCAGCAACTCTGGCTGTTTAAACACCTTCCTGCTGGCACCCTGTGGCTCCCTCCACTGCTGCAGGCACCGAGGAGCAGCAGGTGCCTCATTTCAGCGCAGCCCTCCCTACCCACAAGGACCTTCACTGGAGGACGAGCCAGAAGAAGGGCAGCATGTGTGCTGTTTCAGCTGATGCGGGGGAGAGCCAGGGGAGGGAGGTGGAACAGAGATAGGAAAAAGCACAATATTGCCTGGAGCTCTTCCTGCAGACTATATCCTGTGGAAATTGCCCAATGCAAGCAGTATTTTGGGCAGAAAAATGCCCCACTGAGCATTCAGTAAGATGATTTCTGGGGAAGCCTGGCAAATGTAGGAGTGACAGAAAAGACCTCCATTCCCCAGCTCCCCTCTATACCCGCTGTCTGCTCAGCACCCAGAAGCAAGCTGAGCTTGTCTGCACGCACTGAAGGACTGAGCTCAGCCTCATAAAACAGCAGCCTGGCTCTGAAAATACCAGGCAGGGCAATCGCATGCAAAGCCCTTGATTTACTTACTTCCAAACTGTCACTCCCATCAGCCTCTCTGTCTATTATGTCGAAAATATCTTCATGGATTTTTTCTCCCTGCAAGAGAGACCAGAACAGGATTTGTTCCTTCCCCACCAAGTCTGACTGGCAACAGGGTGCAGGATCTGTGTCAGTTGTAAGTCCCTGCCGAATGACGTGGTATTCTGCAGAAACCATGTACTGAGCCTGACACGAGAAAGGCCATGATAAAGCCTCATGCCTAAATAACTGACCTGTGTTGGCACACAAGAACACTAGAGCCTGTTACCTGTGAGAAGCCACTGGCCCAGTTGTTCCCAGCTCCACCTCCATGCTCAGACAGGTAGATGTTTTCTGGGTTGTAGAGGTTGGCATAAGGGGAGTTCAGGATAGAGTGGATAACTCGGGGCTCCAGGTCCAGAAGCACAGCTCGCGGGATATAGTGCTCATCATCTGCCTTTAACAAGGAGCAGTAAGATCAGGATGCAGTCGCAGCCCAGTGCAGCTTCTTACTGCAAGAGAAACTGCGACTGAGCATGCCACCCCCTGGCCACAGGAGAGCACGACACAGACAGCGTCCTCCGACAGAGGACAGGAGGAAGAGAAACTTGTTATGTGCTGTCTGTACATCACGCAGCCCCTTTATGTGCCCCAGAGCGCACCCTGAATGCTGGGTGCACAGGGCGGAGGGGTGGCTCTCCCCCCTTGGGTTCGCCCTCTCGGCAGTTACGTGATGTGGTAACTATGGCAGTCCCAGCCTGACGTTTCTACCTCTGCCAGCCTCCGCAACACATCCATTTTCAGAAACTGGAGCACAGACAGGAGGCCTGGCAGCATGCTGCCTAGCAGGAGCGCGTGGCTCACTCTGCCACTCAAGCAAACCACCCGGGTCAAGCCAGCCCACCCGTCCCCAAATGGGGGCTGCTGGAGAGAGCTGCAGCAGCCACGGCAGCCCTGGCTGCATTCCTTCGGGCACGGCGGAGCATCCAGCAGCATAACCTGCACACTCCACGTCCCGCAGCCGGCAGGGGCTGCGCGCCCGGAGGTACCTGGTAGAAGAAGACATCCTTGCGGTCAGTGCCCTCGGTGGCGAATTCCTCCACGATGCCCTCGGGGCTGATGCCGTGCTCGGCGCAGAGCTGCTTCCAGAACTCGAACCCGACTGCGGCGGGGGGGAGCTCGGTCAGCGGGAGAGGGGCCGGGGCCGGCCACAGGCAGGGCCCGGAGCACCCCTCGAGCCCGCCAGGCCCCGCCCCCTCGCCAGACCCCGCCCCCTCTATCTAGGCAGGTCCCGCCCCTCCATCTCAGCAGGCCCCGCCTCCCTCATCTAAGCAGGCCCCGCCCCCACAGCAGCC
>VXAL01001601.1:7585-18245 GCA_013399475.1 Chauna torquata | reverse complement strand
CGCAGCGCGCTGTGGTGGGCGGCGGCGCACGGCCTCTTCTGGTGAGCGGGCCGCGGCGGGCGGGGGTCTCGCTCCCGGCCCGGTTAAGGGGGCGAGCGCAGGGGAGGGAGGGCCCAGCCAGGCCGCCCCGGTTCCCGGCGGAGGGTCCGGGCCTCCTCCCCCGCGGGAACGGCGCTCGGGCGCCGGGAGGGCCGGCGCAGCGCCGAGCAGCCGCTTGCTCGAAGGCGTTTCCTGACGAGGTCTCTTCACTGTGGTAAAAACTGCGGGGCTTTCAGCTGGGCTTTGGCCCTTTGTACGGCTCAGCGACGCGGAAATGGGTCTGGCAGTGAGGGTTTTTTTTCCAGCAGCGCTGCGGAGCCGCGCCGGTAGGCTTTTTCCCCTTTGCAGTGAGCCTTGGGGAAGGTAAGGCGGCCCGGTCGGCAACGGGCAACGCTCTGAAACCTCGAGCGCCGTGGCCGAGTGCCTGGAGACCCCTTTGCAGGTGTGGGGTGCACTCTGGGCTTTCTTGTCCTGCCTGTCCCAGCATTGTCCTCTGCAGGGGAGCCCTCTGGTTCGTGCAAATCAGCCGCGTCTCCCAGAGCTGGCTGAATACGGTTTATAGTTTGAGGTGGAAACTGAGCTGTTAGCTGAAGAGTTTGAGTCTGTGACCTATTTCAGCAGACAAGAAGGACCCTGGAAGTGCTGTTGTCTACTTCGGCTTTGTCCCTCTCAGCATATTTTCCTTGTTATCTTAGAGCATAAAACCAACCAGCAAAAACTAAACTGTTATGTGAGCAGTGAAGGAAGGGCAGTAGGTTCTACTCACCTCTGACAGGTGAGCTGTAAATTAGGGCTGTTGTGCTAGAAATGACATGAGCAGATAAGGACCTGTAAAGCAGTCTGAAGGCAGCTGCGAGATAAGCTCCTCACCCGTGCAGTGTGGGCAGGCTGAATGTTCACTGATTAGCATTTGCTTAATTTTCTCTTGCTATAGCTGTTACCAAGTTTTGAGGCTAGTTTGTGTTATCCCTTTTGTATGTGTCATGCATCTTGCTGGTTACTTATTTGTTCGTTTCTTCCCTGTAGGTTCTTTGCTCTGACTTCTCTTCGACTGGTGTTCCTGGTTGCATTTATTCTTATAGTAGTAGTTTGTCTAGATCAGTGGAAGAACAAAATCTGGCCTGAAATTGGAGGTAAGTTGCAACATTTAATATAAGAAAACCAAGCACTATTTTTAGATCTAGAGATACAGTGTGCAGCATTTGGAGTTAAATAGGTAAAATCCAGGGCTTTTTGTTTTGTGAATCTAGAAGCAGGCAAGAATATTGTGGGCATGTTCTTCCTGGAGTTGCTCTGGGAAAACCTAACCTATGTAAATAATAAGAGTTTTTCATGCATTTTACTTGGTAGAGACTTGAGATCTTTTAATGCATTATGAGGAAGCCATCTTGTTTATAGCACTTCGGTTTGTGGGATGTTATCCCAGGCTCTTGTTCACTTGTCAGGTGTGATTTTACAGTGTGTTGGAATATTAGCCAGTTTGGGCTTTTGTCATCTCTGTCTAATTTTACTAAAGGATAAGCTAATATAATAATAATTTTGAGTTACAAGGAAATTGTCTCCACAACCCTCTACCCGTGTTGTATAGAATATTCTGCTAACAGAAGAACTTTAGAATAAAAAGAGCATTTCACTAAATGGCAATGTTTGAAACATCCGGTGTATGTGAACTGGGGCAGGTTCTGAAGCAGTGATTCATCTTCCAAGCATTCAATATAAAGGCAAGAAATTGAACTGTTTGTGGAATATGTCTGGATTTCTCCTCAGATTCTGTAATAAGTCAGCTTAATGTCTTAGGACAAAGATGAGTCCCAGCCTTGCCTACTGAGTAGAGATTTCATTGAAAGGAGAGGCATCTTAATGGCTGTTAATTTAGTTAGTCTTAAGCTTTTAGGAAGCAAAGCAGTTCTTTTTATCATTTGTAATATTAATATAGTCATGAATAATACCAATCGTAGGAGGCTTTTATTGCCTTTGCATGGTCAGATTGGTTTTGAAGCAGTGTGTGTGGTTTGCATGCTCTCAGAGAGAGTTCTGTAGCTAATGAGCAGGTACAACCCCAGCTTTCACGCTTCAACTTGTATGCTCTGTAAGTTCTTTGGAAGACATTAAAGCTTCACTCAATTTCTACCATCAGCTTTCTTCAGCCTCTATAACTGAAGTGTTTCTACTGATGAGGGAAGTGGGGAGAGTTATCTGTCCAGCTCCTGCATAACCTTGATTTAAATTCATTGGGATAACTGACATATCCCAGGGTGACTTTTCAAATCCCAGTCTGGGTGAGAAAATATCAGAAGACTTAAATCTCTGATGCCTCTCAATAAGCAGGCTGTTTGTCCTTCACCATCTGGGTGTGTGCAGGGTAAGGGAGGGAGATAAAAATGGTATTTTCTGCAAATACCTGTTACTGCAACCAGAGCAGCCTTCCAGATGCTGTCCAACAAGTTTGAGGAGCAACAAGGAGGCTCTCTTGCAGGCTTGTACTGTCACATATACAGATTCAAATTGTGTTACGGAGTGATGCGTCTCTGGTTTTTAACAACAGTTAATGTCTTTTCCAGGCGTCTCCCAGCTCATTAAAGCTTTACTTAAATCCCAAGAGCTAAGCGTTCTTATGGCAAATTCCTTGCAACTAATGTAGTGTCTGTTCTTAATATTTTAGTGGCAAGACCTGACGAATTAGACAATGAGAGGTAGGAAACTAATTGAATCCTCTGCTATTTGGTACTTTGCTGTGATACTGTGTAATTATTACCTGCACGTGCTTGTAATGTTGGCTTCTTTGAGAGAGGAAGGAAGGGGGAGAAGGGAGCTGCTTAATGGAGGGAGGATGGAGCCTTGGGCTCTGTCATGCTGTTGTGACAAGCTTTTGGCCTGCCCAAGCCATTATATTATATTTAATCTTTGCCTTCGTATTGGCCTACAATAATGCTTGCTTGAATGTTGTAAAACTTTTACTACCACTTCCCCTCGCACCCCTAAGTTAGAGCTGCTGCCTTAAAAAAACCCTTCCTTTTGTGTGGGTCTCCAGTAGCACGAAAACAACTTTTTTTGAAATAAAGAAATTTTCTGAGACTAGGTCTGGAATTCTTAGAGGCATGTCCCAGAAGCTGTTACAGCATAGTTATGATCTGACTGCAGCATTAATAGTGGGTTGAGAAATGTTGGGGTGTTGTCTTACTAATAACACCTTCCTCTCTCTGGGCACACCTTTCTGCCTGCTTGTGCTTCCGAGCCACGCTGGATGCTCAATTCCTGATTAAATCACTTGAGCTGTTGCCAGATTCCCTTTTTTCTTTCTTCTTTTTTTTTTTTTTTGCAAGAGGCCCAAATACAAAAGGAACTGCTATTCCTAAGCGTCAAGTACTTGTGACTAGCAGTTAAGAAGCACTAATAGAACTTGCCAAGGATAATGCCTCCAAAGTAACCAAATATATTAAGTAAGGTACAAGGCTTCTTGGAAACCTCATGGTGAATTTTTGGGGGTTGCAGCTGACCAAGTAGATGCAGAGAAAGCAAATGGATTCACTTATTTGCTTCTGCAATGCCCTTTCCTTCTAGTAGCATGGAAACTCTAGTCTAAGACAATAGACTGAATGACTCAAATTGCTGCTCCTTAGCTGCTGTGGGAGAACTGAGACACCTGTGGAGTGGGACACAGAACGCTGCTCTCGGCAAGGTGGTGCTTTGAAGGGCAGGCTGACACTCATCTCTAGAGCTTAGCAGCTGGGGGAGAAGAGAAAGTGGTGTTGAGACAAGTGTTTGTAACAGGTGACTTCTGCACTGAAGCTGATGCAGTAATACCTGTTCCTGAATTTTTACCTTCATTGCAGCTGGGGATATGTCCACCCTCGGCTGCTCGGAGTGCCAGAACTGTGTCACCATTTGGCTGAAGGATGGGTGACTGGGACCAACTTCTTAAGTAATCTCTTCATTTTCAAGAGGCAAAACCCTGGCAAGGTGAGAATGTACAGACTTAAGCAAATGAAATAGCTGGTGTCCAGCCTCTGCTGACTGCTGGTATCCTTTTGTGATGGCATCCAGCATTGGCTGAATGCGTTCCAAACATGCGAGGTTACCATGGGAAGTCTCCCAAAAATGACACGGCTACTATGTGGTGGAGAGGAATAGACAGCGCAGGCAGAATAATCAGGTTGTGGAGGAGGGAGGAGAAAACAAGCATTGGCATATTGATTGCACTAGTAAAGTGGAAATATAGCTGCTCCTTGTGTAGGTTTCTAGCTTTTTAAGTGTCTGTCAAATGCATCTCCCTCACTGAATTTTAACAGTTTGAAAAAGTGTGTCAAGCCTTTTTTTTTTTTTTTTTTTTTTTTTTTTTTTGAGGCTTACACAAAGAGGAACCTGCCTGTGACTATACTTGTATTCCTCACCTTGGAAGAGTTCTATCTTCTTTAGTCTCTTCCTTGCTTTTAGCATACTTCATTTGGGAAGCTCCTTATATTCTGAAGCAAGAGGCTTTGGTGTGCTGCCTATTGCTCTGAAGCCAGATACTTCCTGTATCTGTTCTAGTCCTGGAACGGGGTGGTTGAATGCTGGGAAGGCTTGGCTGTTGTTAAAGTTACAGCTTTACCTAGAATTCTGCAGAGAGCAAAATGGTCAAGAAGTGAGTGATTCCATTGCTTAACCTTGGAAACTCACCGTCTCCCATGTCTTCAGTTTTGCCTTCTAGTCTGTGGAGTCTTTACTTTCCTGGCTGTTCTGGGCCGGTATATCCCTGGACTCCTGCTCTCATACTTGCTGTGTAAGTAGAAGATCCCTGTGCCAAATACAGACTTTAAAATGAAAAGGAGTAGAGACAAGTAGGATCTGAATGTCTGAGGAATAGGGCTCTACTCCAAAGAGAGCAGCAACCTTTCCTGCTCCAAAGGAAAGTTTGTGTTAATGGCTTTAAAATTTAGAATAATACATTCCGCCTAGAATGTGTTGGTTCTTGTCCAAGACTCTAAGGTCTCTGGTCCAGACAGAACATGTTTGAGTGCTTATTAACTATAGATCTGAGCACTGAAAGGTTGGCCTCTGTATTTTGTTAAATTGGCAGAGGTGGTTGCACCAAGTCTAACTGCCTCCTGCAGTGTTGCCTGCAGTACTCAGATCTTGCATTCTGTATGTGTGTGATACTGTATCACAAAATGGGCAAGATGTTTGCCAAGTAGCATACTGTACAAGCTTCTAATGAGCATTCCCACTTCCCTCAGTGCTCTTCATCTTGCTGTGGCCCCTTGCTGTGTACCACAGGCTGGGACACCGCATGTACATGAAGCTGGAGCCAGCTCTGCAGCGGCTGGATTTCAGCGTTCGAGGCTACATGATATCAAAACAGCGGGAGAAACAATGTAAGTTTTTATAGTGTGTTTCTGACCCTTCAGAAACTGATGCTTGGTACCTGAAACAACCTGTGAACTGAGCCTGTGGTCTTGGAGTGGGACAGCGCTGCGTGTCTTGCATGGCAGTCACTCCAGTGCCCTTGGTAAATACTTGCAGCTACTTTGGGAAGGATGCAAGGGAGCTCTGCCGCCACAGGAATCTGCCGGTGAGCACTTGGTGTAAGCTCTTCATGGTGCTGCGCCGCGCCATTTCTCAGCTGCCAGAGCTGTGTTCCATATCGCAGTTGTACTGAGTGCTTCGTCTTTTTCCAGTGCAAGGTTTCTGCTAAAGATGTTCATCTCAGCAAAAGATCTGCAGCAGCCCAAGTCAGAAATGATAACATTGCTCTGTTGAGAACAAAGTATGCTGTGTTATGTCCAAGCCTGCCAATTTAGGGTTTTCTGCTTGGTGTAAGACTGGTCCTGTGCAGATCTCTGTCGTAACAGCAATAATAAGCTTTGACTCTGGTTTCTGGCAGTGCGTCACCGATCCCTTAATCAGGAGGGTATGGATGATGGGAGTGACAGTGAAGAAGAGCTGGCTGCTTTCTGTCCCAAGGTAATGAAGTGTCTGTGAAACAGAAAAGCTCAGCTGAATGGAACAAACTTGCTGCAATGTGTGGACATGCAGTGCACAGCCCCATATCCAGCATGTTGTGGCTGACTTGCGATGGAAGATCAGATGAGGATATTCCCCTTTTAGAGAGGTCTTTCCTATTGTGTCTCACTCAAGTATACTGCACCTTGTACCTGTGAAGCCTGAAATACCTTCCTCCCCAGACCCTTACCTCCAAGCTTCCCCTGGGCATGGAGGTGTCAGGCAGCACTGTCAGGTGCTCTGCTGCAGACCTGTCTGCAGCCTGATGTTGCTTCCAAGCTGCTGTTGGGGGTAACGGGTGCCGTGGGTGTCCAGAGCTGCTTGTATCAACTAGTCTCCTAGGCTAGGCAGTAAAGTGTGAAATGAGCCTCAGATACCAGCCTCCCATGAGGACTGGGTTTAACTGGCAGCCACTGGATTGTGTGTTTTGTCTCGAGGCACAGGAACGAGCATTTCAGTGTTTGATGTTTTCTGTTGTATCTCCTATTTCAAAGCTGGATGAGTCTGTGGTCGCCAAGGAGCTAACCATCTCTGACTCAGAGCATTCGGATGCTGAGGTTTCCTACACTGAAAATGGGATGTTTAACCTTTCAAGGGGCCAGACTCCAATGACAGAGGGATCAGAAGGTGAGAGGAAACGGGTAGCTTCTCAAAGGTGTGGAATGCTGAGCAGGCACCGGTGTGACAGGTTGGAGGGAGGACGCACATTCCCTTCTGTCCTTGAGGCCTAGCTGTTTGATGTCTGTCTTGCTGGCCAAGATGAGATGAAACTACCTGGTTTTTTCGGAACAGAGCTTCCTTCTTAATTCCTGTGGTGCTTTAGTAGAGCAATGACAGCTGCTTCTCAAAGGCAGATCCAGCTCTACCAGCCTTTGACTGCAGGGATGTGTTTTGTAGCACAACTTCTGTCACTGTGATTGGCCTGTCTGTCTGGTCATGTCATTATATTATAGATGCCAACAGCTCTTCCTTTCTAAGACCCTTCTATACCCTCTGCTTATCCACTGAATGAGTGACAGGGTGGCTTCCTGTAGCAGAAGGTGTCTTGTTCAGCATCTACATTCCTTGAGAGTGAGCTGGGAGGTAAGCAGGCACCCAGAATAGCTATGTGAGGGGGAGATTAAAGAGGGTTTTTAAAGAGAGTTTGATCGGTGAGATGATAGGAGACAGTCTGTCTTGGTGAGGTAATGGCCCAGCTTATGTGTGCTGTGCTGCCCTTGCCTGCAGGGTGTTTGGCATGTGCTGTGTATTTAAAGTATTCTTTCTACTCTTCTAGACCTGGATTGTCACAGTGACCCAGAAGAGTCTTTTGCCAGGGATCTCCCTGACTTCCCTTCCATAAACCCAGAAGCAACTGGCCTAGATGATGAAGATGACACCAGCATTGGGATCCCGAGTCTGGCTTACCGCCCACAAGTAACAGAAGATCTGCATCTCCCTTATTACCAGGAAGAAGCCGGTGCACTGCCATCTGTACAGAATCTCACTAACAACATAGCTGGGTTTGTCACCAGAGGGATGATACAGCTTGCGCTGTCAGGAGCCACTCAGCCAGGCTCTGCACGCAGTGACAATCCCCAAAGAGGTGCAAAGACTTACCTTAGAACGGCCAGCTCGGACTTGGACACTGATGCGGAAGGGGATGACTTTGAACTGCTGGATCAGTCTGAGCTGAACCAGCTGGATCCTGCTGGCTCACGGGGCCAATAAGCAATCACATCACTTCCCTTCTGGTTTTCTGTTGTGCTTCGTGGAGGGGAATCCTGGAAGGAAAAAGCACTGCGCAGTTATCTAGATTGTCTCCTGTGCGAGTACGAGTGATACGACAACCAGTCCTGGCTGGGAACACCACTGTGACCTGTGACTCTGTAGCCTCGCTTGGATTTTAAAATAAACTACACTGGTAATTCATAGGGAAAAGGCACTGATGTGATGGCTCCACAATCACCCATGCGTTGCCCTGCATTGTCTGCCAGGATGCTGCTTGCTCCAAATTTCCTCACCTAAGACAATGAATCTGGTGTCTGCAGCTCTAGAGACCACTAATCAGACTGAATTAACGTCACTGAGAACAATCTTGAAGCTGATCTTCCGGGGCTGATACGTGACAAGGTGAATGGGATTGGTTTCCCCTCAGACTTAGTGTCTAGGACTTAATGCTGTTCTGTCTTTAAGACAACTGTGCTCCTAAAATGTGCGCAGAAATCCAATTCTTCTCTCCCAGCAATATCCAGCTCTGGGTAGAAACAAACACCTTGCTCCTGTTGTGGACATGATGGTGTACGGCCACAAATGTTTGTACTTGTAATAACCACTCATCTCCAGTTCAAGCTTTCTAGTGATGCTATTTTGTAAGAGACATAATGGCAATAAGACATCTCCTGTGATGACTAGAATCCTGCAAAGAACATCTACGTGTGGCAGCTGTTCTTGTGTTGCTTTCTTAAAATAATGGACTAACAATTTGCTAAAAATTCCCTGTGTTATTCCAGAACACATTCAGCATGGACAGTAGCAATACTACATTTCCCCTGACACTGCCTCTTAGGGAACTACTAGGGAGAGGTTTTCTGGAGGAGGGAAGAAGCAGAGTTGGCCTGCTTGGCTAGTTTTGTTCTGGGCCTCTGGGACAGCCCGCTGTTTCACAGCTTTGTATAGCTGAGAACCTGCCAGTAGGAATTGAACGGAGGACACCAGCTCAAGCAAGAAGTGACCGAAGAGCTTGTACCTGTTGTGGTCACTTAAACAAACCAGCAACCTATAGGGGAGAGACGTTTTGTAAGCTGGATGGCCCAAGCCTTCCAGCCCTTTCTGAGTCACTGAGCTTTCCCATTGCTTTTTCTAAGCCATAGAAACTGATACAAATCACGTTTGTGCAGCAAACAACTTACCTCTTCAGGGAAACTCCCATGTATGTGCTTCTTTTGTCTAAATCTGCTTGCCTGAAGGTGTTGGCCGTACAGATGCTTAGACTGTCTTGAATTAAGGAGGCAGGTGACTTCTTCAGCCATGAGTAAGGTGGAGGCTTTATTAATTTTATACTAGCATAAATCTTTGTTTTGGCCTTGCAAGGACAAGCTGTCATCTGATAAAATGTCAGCCTTCTTTGGGATCTGAAGTAAAGAGCCTGTCACAAACCACTAGCAGAGCTGGGTGGTACCGAACGACCAAGTCTGTGTATTATATATACGCTCAGCAGTTATTTGTGGATTGCAGATCTAGTTCTTGTTTCATCTTGGGATACCCGAGTTCTGTGTGAGAGCCCCTCACCCCCTGAATGCTCTCCAGCCTCCTTTAGTCCCTTCTACCTCAATGTGGATGGGGACGGCACCTGGCAGCGTTAGCCGGAGCCACCACAGTCACCTCCAGCACAGGGCTCAGCTTCTGTTCGTTCCTTGCCTCAGAGGCTGTTAGAAAAACAGAGCTGTTGAGCGCCCCTGATTTCCTGGGAGCAAGAGCTGAACAAGCCACTCGCTGCGCTTTGTGTAGCCTGCAACCGTTGGGTCTGGGCCTGACACCAGAGCCTGATGCTGCTCGGCTGTCTTACTGCCCTGTGGCATTCTGGTGGTCTTTTTGGTGAAGCAAGCTTAATTTTATCTAGAAAAGTTGCAAGGCGAGGTTTCTTAAATGTGCAAAAATGGCAGCCTTAGGAAGAATCACAATGATCAGGAGAAGCTGCTGTGCCACTGGCATGGAGCTTGCCAATGGCTGTGTTGTTTTGAGCTCAGAAGCCCACGTTATCTACACAGTTCCTCTCAAAAGGGTTTATTTATTTATTGTTCTTTTAAAACTGCCTCATATCGGGTGAGTTACAGCTAAACGCGTGTGTCAGGGAGGGATCGCCAGTCACTGGACAGCTTTTATTTGCCTCCACGGCGAAAAAGATGTCAGGATTATTCACGAGAGGACTGGGACCAGAAGGAACGGCCGCACTGAGCAGTAATACCAAGCAGGGTCTGCAAAAGCCATCAGACCTGAAGGTAAAACGCGCAGCCCGAGGGGGCCGCACGGCCCCCGCTGCTCGGGACGGGGTCACTGGGGGAAATCGCGGATTCCCGCGTATTTGCAGCGGAGCAAGCAGGAGCGCTCCTCTGGATTTCACGTTCCTGTTTGACGCCTTCAGGGGCGGTGGGGCACGTGCTGGAAGCTCGGAGCCTGCTCTGAGTCCGGCCGGTGCCGCGGCGCAGGCAGCTCTGGCTTTCCCTGTCCCCCTGTTCGTTTGTTCGTTGCCGCTTGCGAACGAGGGGGCCGGAGGAGCAGCGGCGGGGCTGGCTGCGCCCGGCTCTCGGCCCTTGCAGCCGCCGGTGCCACCGGGCAGCGCTGTGCTGCTGCTGCTGCTGCGGGGGCTTCGGCTTCCGAGCGCTTCCAGCGGCCGTGTCACCGATGCTGCCGTTCGTGGGGCTGAGGCCCCGGCGGGGCCGCGTCGCTTTCCCAAGCGGCCGTTTCTCTGAAATACGTTTTTCAGCGCAAACCACCCCAAAGCTGGCAAAGCGAAGGAAGCGGCTCCCGCTCACGGCTCCCCCGTTACCCGCTGCGGGACGGGGCCGTCGCTGCTCCGTGGCCAGGCGCGGGGAGCTCCGTTTCCGCCCCGCCCCCTCCCGGCGCAGAGCCCCGCCCCTCCACCTGGCGCAGCCCCGCC
>VXAL01001598.1:11159-60625 GCA_013399475.1 Chauna torquata | reverse complement strand
CTCATTCAAGTCTTCTGCTTCTAGGAAGACCTTCACTCAGCTCTGTTTTCCCTTTTTTCCATGTTTATCTTTTATGTGGACACATTCGTGCCCAAGATATCATTAGCTGTTTGCATATTCAGTATTGTATTATGTTAGTGATCTTTTTTGTTGTTGTTGTTAATTTTAACCGATGTCTCCTAGAAACAAAAAAAAAAACAATCACATCTTAATTGGTCTAGAAGATGAAAGAAAATGACTGCCAGGTGTGTGAGCACAGGGTCTCTAGGTAGTTGATTTGTTCTAGCTTGGACTAAGTCTACGCAACAAAATGTTGCTGGCAGAACTATTTTGGCTAGAATTATTAAAAAAAAAAAAGTTTCCTCCTTGAGGTCAGCGTACCAGGATACATCAATATAGATGTCACTATATTGTCCTAAAATTTCTTTCAGTGGCATGGTCTGAGCAGCTAACAGAAGGTGCCACTATGCCACAGAGAAGCTTGGAGAAATCCACTGACGCTCTTATGCTGAAATAGCTGTTGGGGGCAGAGCTCTTCTGCTTTAGAGACACCCAAAATTTAGTGGCTGTTTACTGTCTCCTACCTGTGGTAAAAGCAGGGCTTTTTTTTGAGGTTCCCAGTCCAGAGAGGTCAGCAATGTCACTGCCCCTTTGCTGAACATATTGAGTTGGTTGACCACTTTTCCTCAGCAACTGATGGCCCATGTGAGCTGCACAAGACAGATGCTTATGNATCACTTTTACCTGCTCATTCAAGACTTCTGCTTCTAGGAAGACCTTCACTCAGCTCTGTTTTCCCTTTTTTCCATGTTTATCTTTTATGTGGACACATTCGTGCCCAAGATATCATTAGCTGTTTGCATATTCAGTATTGTATTATGTTAGTGATCTTTTTTGTTGTTGTTGTTAATTTTAACCGATGTCTCCTAGAAACAAAAAAAAAAACAATCACATCTTAATTGGTCTAGAAGATGAAAGAAAATGACTGCCAGGTGTGTGAGCACAGGGTCTCTAGGTAGTTGATTTGTTCTAGCTTGGACTAAGTCTACGCAACAAAATGTTGCTGGCAGAACTATTTTGGCTAGAATTATTAAAAAAAAAAAAGTTTCCTCCTTGAGGTCAGCGTACCAGGATACATCAATATAGATGTCACTATATTGTCCTAAAATTTCTTTCAGTGGCATGGTCTGAGCAGCTAACAGAAGGTGCCACTATGCCACAGAGAAGCTTGGAGAAATCCACTGACGCTCTTATGCTGAAATAGCTGTTGGGGGCAGAGCTCTTCTGCTTTAGAGACACCCAAAATTTAGTGGCTGTTTACTGTCTCCTACCTGTGGTAAAAGCAGGGCTTTTTTTTGAGGTTCCCAGTCCAGAGAGGTCAGCAATGTCACTGCCCCTTTGCTGAACATATTGAGTTGGTTGACCACTTTTCCTCAGCAACTGATGGCCCATGTGAGCTGCACAAGACAGATGCTTATGTGGCTTATAGCTTACACCTTACCCATTTGAGATGGAGAGGATTTCAGTATCCAGGACTGGTAGTGTGGCACTATAGCTAATACAAGAAATAGAGGAGAAACCAACGTAGTGTGAGGGGTAGGAGGGACTGAGGTGGCCTAGGCCTTGATTCTATATAATGTGGACAAAGGAAAGATTGTTCTTCCCACACGGAAAGTACTAATGCCTATGCAATCAGCTGCTTCAGTACTTATGCACTGGTGGATAAAAGGGCTAAGTGCAACCCATATTATAAATTTCCTTTCTAGAGTCCAGGTAGCTCCCATACAAGAACAATTTTGGAATTCTGCATGTTCATTCACCTTTGACCTTCTCAGAACTTCCTTTCTAAGTCATCAGTTTTTCCCTAGGTGCTTACAGGCTACAAGGGACGTGACAGAGACCTGGTATTGAGGACCTGCCTGTGTGAATGTCAAGCCAGAATAGCAAGTTCTGAGAGACATGCAAAATGAAAATTACCACATTAAGCTGACCAATTTAGAATTCAGGAGTGGGCCTGGGAGGAAAGGAGGAAGTAAACCTAAGTTTACAATTTCTTAAAGAAGCCATAAACTGAAAGTGAGATAGAAAAGAAGTTGAGGTTGTTTTAAGTTGCACACTCTGCTAAAGACATATATTATTTTTGCGCCATGGAGTTCTGTACATGAATCCATCTCTGAACATTAGAGAGAGATGATAGAACCTTCCTGCTACTGCTCGGATGGACAGTCTATGAGAAATAACCATTATGATTCTTTTGAGTTTACTTTTTCCACACCTCCATTTCTAAATCCTAGGAATAAATTGTAGGAATGAATCCTCTAAATTCTCATGGCAGTGGTGACAAAGCACCTCTGTACCTGAGTGGCTCCAGATTTTAACTGTAGAAACCTACCTTTTTGCTGTTACTGACTCTGGGACTCAGCATTTCCCCAGTGGTCTCTGTGAGGCTGTTTTGTGCTTTCTGTTCTGTCTTGTTCCTTTTCTAGTAGGTATGGAAGGTTAACACTTGAACTCAATTTAGCAAATTAAATTTAGAACTCAAGTTGTGATTCTCTTGCAAGAGCAAAAAAAAAAAAGAGCCCTGTGTTTTAAATACTGAGCTGTTGTACTCATTGGACCAGCATAAGAAATACCGCCAGCATTAAGTCTGTATGGTCTCATATGGTCATATGAAAATGCTCAGTTTTGTGGCAATTGAATCCATATAAAGAAACTTTGACTTCCTTTGGCTCTATTTTATGTTTCACTGTTTCACAGGAATGTTATTATGTACTGGCTGACAGTTATGTGTGCTGTGGTTCAGCCAAGTATTTCAGCATGAATCTAATTCTAAGCAGATAGCCTTTGCATTAATTAATGCTTGTCTATTTATACAAATTAAGTGCTTAAGCACTTTGCTGGGTTATTGTAGCATGTCATATGCCATTTTTGGCTGAGAAGGTAGATAGGAATCAGTATGTATGGGTTGCAGAGTGAGCCCCGAAAGATCTGAAAAACAAAATTTCGAATAATTTTTGAGAAAAGTGTTCTCTCGTATACATACACGCAGCACAACTGTCCAGATTCTTTTGATTGCTTATTTACATTTTCACAGTTAATGCACATACATTGTTATATGCATATTCTACAATTGCTGCCATATAGCCTGTGCAAAGATGCTTGTTCTATAAACGTAACTAATGCTAATGTTTAAGAAATTAAACATTATGGTACATTAATACTAGCAGCTTTATCTTGTACAGAAGTTCAGAAGAGGAAGGTAGATATTATACTTGTCCTTCATTTAAATATGAACTCTTAAATATATAGCTTTTATAGCTTCACATTTGGAAGTCACAAGCATGGCTGTGAAAGCTGAAGTTTTGCCTTCTGTGTATAACAGATAAACAACTTACATGCTTAGAAATTCACATTGAATTTGAATGAATTAAATCTCCTGCCAAAAATCAATTAAAATTGCTCTATTTCACTTGGTTCCACATGAAAACTGAAGAAACAACAGAGCCATTTCAGGGTTGTTTGAAACTTGAGTGACGGTTCTCCTTGCTTGCTTATTTGTGAAAAATTTTGCGCTACTATATTTTGTGCAGTCTACTATGGATATTTGGCATTCCTTCAGGTGATCCCCACAGGAACATTTGTTTCCCACAGAAAGTGAAACCACAATGCTAAAAACAGTACTAAATTGCTTTTCTGTTTTTAAAGTGTTTTTTACATTTTTTTAAATCTAGAATTCAACATTCAGACAAAGTTACCAGCTATTTACACTGACGGAAATTTAGTGAGATTGAATTGCCTTCCAGGGCTCATAATGGCTTCCTGTCTCATAATTCAATGACCGGAAGCATTTTTGCAGCTAGAATTTGAACTATTAGAGGATTAACTGATTTTATATACTGTATTGTAATTGTAGCAGCAACACTATGGTTAGGACTTCTTATATGAGGAATTTGCTTTGTGCCCTGGGGATAATTTGCACTTCACAACCTTGAGAAAACATACATACAGTTATGGACAGATGACAAAGCAGAAAATCTCTGTTTTGGTTAGTGTTTTATCAATTAAATCTTCTGCCTGCGTCTTCTTCAAAGAAAAGGATTCCATGTCTGACAACTTTTTGTGCAGGGAAGTTCAAGATAATTTCTGTGGCTGTGCTTAACATATTTAGACAAGAGATTTTACTCTGCATGCTATAATTAGTCTACACTGGTTTGAAAGTGGATTTTTATTGAAAGTAATCATCAGTGGTTATCTACTGTGAAAGTAAGAAAAGCATATAACAGTATCTGGTGCTCTCAGGTAAGAAGATAGCATTCAGCATGTTTCTTATTAGGAGCTAGAAACAGCAACTGTAATAGATTAGGTATTATGATCATATTGGAGGATCACGTGCACATTATTTGATATGTTTTTTGCTTACTCTGGATTCTTATTGAAAGAACTGAATATTCAACAGTGACGATTCTGTGATGGGTTGGGGATCTCTGGAGACTAGCCTTTAGAAATGTTTGATTTCTTTATCTATTAAAAAGTTAAGTGCTAGGTAGGACTTCTTTTTTCCTTTTTTTTTTTTCCTAGGGTGAGGAAAGATGGATAGAAAGAGTTTATGTGAACATAAAAGGTCAAGCAAACATTATCAATCAATTTACATGAGTATCCCATTGGACTGAGTCATTCAAGTTTCAAAAACTTGAATCAATATAAGGCCTGTATTTGATCAGAGCAGCTGCTTTAGAAGTAAGGAAGAGGGGATTGGGAATTTAAATGTTAATCACAAAACTGTGAACATTAAGAATTCACTAACTTGTCATAAAGTGTATGTGAAAGCCTGAGAGAGCAAGACAGGGACCAAAACAACAAGATTTCTTTTGATCTCTAAAAAAGAAAACTGCAATGATAAAGGTAGTGTTCACCCACAGGGAAAGAGGATTCACAAATGGTGGTCTGTTCTGTGGGTTTAGGTACCCTGTATCACTATGATAATGTGGCTAGGCCATAGCTTGTCTTACGTTGAACAGCTCTATATCTTACTTATTGATCTAGTCTTAAAATGGGTACTAAATCCAGAATATTTCTTCACAATTCCACTGAAATGACAGTTACTTGTGGTGGCAGTTGTGTGTTACTTTCTTTTTCTTCTTTTTTTTCATGACTTATCCAGTTCCCCCAAAAGTTTCATGCTTTGTTCTTGCATTCTTTGTTCCTTTTTTCTTTTTTTCCTCCTCTCCCTTCTAGCCAACCACTTTTGAGGGGGGCCAGGAATAGCCACTAAGTTGAAGTATATGATTTCATCTCCTTATAACCCCAGGGAAGATAAAAGGCCATTTACTTCTGAAGAAGAAGAGAGCGGGCGAGCTCAGCTTATAGGAGAAGATGTTTTTGTTCTTGGATTTAAAAGGAAAATGACTCTGCTCCTCATTCAGGAGGAATGCTTGTGTTTGCAATAATTGTTCTTGTTGACAGCACATATACTTGATGTTGCGGAAGAGCACAGAGGAAGATATCTGCTTTTACAGAAACAACACTGAAAGTTGCCTTCTTGCCAAACTCACAAGTAAGCAGTCAGACAGCTTCACACAGACTCCATGCTTTCTCCTCTGTTTGATGGTCTTGTGTATGAAGTAAAATAAGAACGGGCAAAATGGACTATCTTTACTCCTTTCTGATACTGAGATTCTCACTATGCTAGGATTTTTCTGTTTTGCTTAAAAAGATATATAGACAGAACACATGTAAGTTATGTATAGAACAAATGCCCCACGAAAGTGCTGTTCCTTAAAGAAATTATTGTGGCACTCCATACTTCATTCTTGACCTTGTTTTTGACCTAGCTCCTAGTGTATTTCACAATTCTGTATCTGGTTTGGGGCTTGAACTGTAATGGAGAGACAACGTTTAAGAAAATGTGACCAATATAAAGAGGAGTTAGTGTAGTCTTAAGGCTTTTTGTGTGTTTGAGGAGAGCAGGCAATATACCAGTACAGGGTTACAAAGATGAACTTGTTTCATGTGGCTTTAATCAAATCTGGGATGCCTGGAATTAAGGGTCACCACCCTGCGAGGCACCTTGAGAAGAATTGCTGTTTCAAATAAGGCCATTGCTGACATGAATGTGGACTGAAAGATATGCTTTGTTAGAAACCAGGCTTAACAACCGAAGCAAACAAAACCAGAAAGAAACGAAAGAAAACCCACATATCAACAGAATATTTCAATTTGTATTTTACAGTAATTTATAGTACTTTAAAGAAGGAAGATCATGTCATTGTCCAAGAAAACAAGAAATCTAACTTGTTCTAGCACATCTAATATATTATACAGTAATGATTCCCAACAGTTCTCTAGCCAAGACATACTTGAAAAAATTGGCAAGATTTATTCTCTACTATATCCATTTCATCCTGCTCCCAAAGTCTGCTGTAGCGTCCTCCTGCCTCTGCTGCCTGCAGAGGCTGCCCTGCTGTCTGCAGCAATAGCACTGAGCTTAAGGCTAATAAATCTGGTTCAACCAGCTCCTGTGTGCCTCCATTGTGCTCCCCAGTACTCCCAGTTCCAGGACTGTGGTTCAGGGGCACGTGAACTAACCTTGCACTAAACTGCGTGGCGTGACAGCCTTCACACCATGGGGCTCCACAGTGTGTCAGGCATTGTAATATGCTAGACTCCCTGTGCAGAGCCACAGCTCATCAAGTACCACAAACATCCTCTGGGAAAGAGCTCATTTTAGGCGGCTGATAGATCATGGTACATTGCTCTCAGTGTATTCTAATAGACAGTAGATAAAGATTAGTCAAAACTGAATCTTCATTTGGTGGTAAAAGAAGCATATATGACTTACATATGCCAGCGATCTGCAGGATTTGGATCTGAAGTTAAACCTAACCATTGTTACAGTCAGTGATGTTGGGTGGTGGTGATATTTATTTTGGGGGTTAGTTTTTGGAAAAAAGAGGTGAAGATAACATTAGAACACCAAAATTCGTATTTTTGATCTAGATTTTGCATTCAGTTTTGTCTTCAGAAATAAAAAAGTTGAATATGTGCAGCTTAATACAATGCAATTTTACCGCATCATGGGTAATTGTTACTCAGTTGTTGTCTAGCTATCCTGAGTACAAGCAAACAATCCATTCAAGGGAGGCATAATTCTGTATGGTGGTATGGTGGGAACGGCTAAAATGTTGTTCTGGAGGACTATAAGATGCAGACGAAAATAGGTTCTGACATTATCCTAGACTGTTCTGGGACAAAGCTAACATTGTTTTTTGGTGAAAAAGTGTATCAGTTGTGGTAGGATTGGAAAAATAAACTCATCCAAGGGAAAAAGCTCAAAGATAAGACTGCAATAACATGACAGCCCTTTGTGTAATGCTTCTACCAAGCTCTATGGTGTCCAGCTGCTTGTGGAGGAGGACGGTTGTTCTGCAAGGACAGGAGCAGTCTCCTTCACAGTGACTATAGGAGAGCTAACAGCATGGCTACCAGTAGGTCCTAATAAAGAAATTTCTGTATGCTCTCCCCACTGCATCCTTGTGAGATTTAAATGCAAGTTTTACAGAGAACTGGAACCCTGAAGTTTCCAGTTAGCTCTCTTCATATGAAAGATTTGATGATGAGGAAAGATCAGAAAAAAGGCAGAGGGGAAGCAAAGGATCTAGGTGAGGCCAAATGATAGTTACACAACTAGGTTCATTGGAATCCAAATCTCTAATAGTTCAAAATGGAACATTTAAATTTACCTTTATGTAATGTGGGACAGAGAAAATAGAAGGAAATTGACAAACATCTTCCCAGTATTTCCATTTATTTACCATTTTAAAGGAGCTATCATGCACACTGTGTTGAGGAAACCCCAGCCATGCCTGGGTGTTTGTTCGTTTCTAGGAATGCTGCCACCAGTGCTGGTGTAAGACAGCTTGTCCAAACTCTGTTTTCACTTCAATGTGCACTACAGATGCTCTGGGCATATGAAGGCCAGTGGCTTATGTCGTGGGATGTCATAAGCCTGACTTGTGCTGAGTAGCATAATGTTCTGCATGCAAGCTCATAAAATACTCCAGAGCACATCTGTGGGCTCTTACTTTCCAAATTTAGTTGCACAGGAGGAATTAAAGCTTTTTTTCCTGGAGCACTGAACACAATCCAGCCCTTTGAAACTGCACACGTTTATGCTGTGTGAGATTTGATGCACCGTCTTTAAATTTATGTACCTTACTATTTTGTGTACAAATGTACTAAATCAGTAGTACTAGCAAATTCTGTCTGAAAGGTAGCTGCCAACAGACTGCTTTCTTTGAGTCTAACAGACCTTTTACAATCCTCATTATGGACAAGCAGTGAAGTAGCATCTGTGACTGCATTCTAATACTGCACTGGGAATGGAGCTTTTTGTCATTTTGAATCAGCTTGCAGTTACATTATCGAACCCAAAGAAAGCAATCTAAACAAAAAAATTTCCTAAATAGGACAAGATGGTTACATTGGTTAATGCTGTAGTATTCAATGTGCTGTAGATTGCCAGGGTATGAGTATATTTTTGTTTTTACTTCTCCCTGCCAAGCCTAGTTAAATACTGAGGCATACGGTAATTGGATATTTCTATTTGTGAAGAGCTATAGGTAATTTTTGCTTGGAACTGGCAACGTTAATTGTGCTTTTCATATCAATGCTTTTGAAGATGTGTTTGGCTGATGGTTGTTTGAATGCATAATACGTAAACTAATCCCATTCCATTTTTTGTGTACTGTATTATGACTGGTTAAGCAGTTTCTGTATTGGGTAAAAGTGCTTACATGACCGTTTCTGAAACTGTTTTGGTTTGGGTTGGTTGTTTTTTTTTCATGTGAGGGGGAGAAATGATATTAAGATTCTTTTAGAAAAGCATTAAGCTTATTAAAAAAAAATGGGCATATCTTCAAAGCTATCTCAACTGTACAGATGTGTTCTTGTTATGCAGTCCAAATAGCTTTCTTAGACCCCCCACCCGCTGGCTGAAGTAAACTTACTCAGCTGCATAAATGAAAAAGAATGTCATACTGAGTATCTTTGAAGGCTTGTGAACCGAGTTTAATCTACTGTCATTATCATTTATATCTTCTCATGCACACAGTGTGTGTAGCAAAGTAGTTAAAATATTTTTAAAATTGTGGTTCTTCCATGTTTGAAAATCCTCACAATCTCAGAACTGACATCTTCATCGCATAATGTGGCTTCCCAGTACCTTTATACAGAACAGTTTCTTTGAAATATGCCTGTGTAATTCTTTTCCTTAAAACACCTAACAGACAAACGAATGGGAAATGTCAAAAAAGATGTGTATATTCCAGTAAGAATCAAACAATGAGGAAGCACAATAGAGCTGTTTCACATGGTAGGAATTTCCAAAAAAAAAAAGGACCCTAACACCACAGATATTTGATGTATGTGGAAGGACAGAGGAAAAAAGCCAAAAAGACAAGGGGAGAGCAGAATAAAGTAGGTGAACACCCAGTTTAAGATGTAGCTAAGCCTAAGCAATGCAAGAAAGATTTTTAGACAAAGATTATTTAGAAGTGGATTGTTCAAGGACAGAAGTTGTAATCTCATGTCTCTCTGTATGCAGGAGGAAATTGGAGCAGCATGCTGCAGGTGTTAAGAGTCTGGGGAGAAATGAGGGAAAGGTGAGCAATTAGATGAGGCTGTGACTGGAAAATGTGTTCAGAGCTGATCCACTTAGTATTTCAGATGTGATGAAAGGCAAGTTTGCAGATGGTAGCTGGAAATGAAAGAATGGTAGCTGGAAACCCAAGGTCATAAATATTTACAAAAAGAGCTGTTATCTGACTTTTAAGCTTAGAACCTGGCCTGTAATGCTAAATGGGACTATTCTGTGTGGACTCTTAGCTCATCCCTACCCTTCATCAGCTATTTCTGTCTCCTACAACAGTCACTGGAACCAGGTATTCCACTGGAGCTCTTCAGCATAATTCTATTGACAGTAATCACTTCTACTGATCACGTTAATAGAAAACCTAAACATGTTTCTAGAAAGAGTTTACTGGAACACCCCTGGGCCCATGCTAAAGTCCCAGCATCCAATACCCTCAAAATCCATGGCTGCAAATTTTACAGCCATATCACCCATATTGCCAAAGTCTGAATTGAGTCAGGATAGGAATTTTGAATATTATTTCTGACTTTTTGGTTTGGACTCCACCTTTAGTTCTTTGGGAGTACACAACTGGTGAGACACTTTGCTTGTTAATACCTATCGTCACTCTTGTTCTGTGCATCAGGATGTTTTGCGTCAGAAGTAATTACTGCAGATATACAGCAAGGTTTGAAACTAGCCATGCTGTCTCTTGCAATTTTAATTTTAGATATTTCAAGGAGCATGCTTAAAATGGTGTTTTACAGATGTGGACATATCTTGCATGTTTACTATCAAAAATGGACTTGCTTGCCTTTCAACATTTTGGCTGCTGGCAAGAATTAGATATTTGTCAGCACCGTTGGTCCATAACCAAAAAGGCAGTACTGTAAAGAAAATTCTTGCAAACTTTTTCAGTTTCTGCTTATGATTGGAAAAAAGCAAGGAAGCCAACATTTGAGCATGGAAATTTTCCTCCAGAAGAATTAGCTGTTAGGTGTTCTTCCATAATGAATGGTTTATATCCTGGGGCTCAGGATGTTAACGTTCGTTGTAGGAATTCACATTTTAGAATGGAACCCACTTAAGAGCACATTTGTACTTACTAATTTGAACTAACAGAAGCATTCTCACCAATATTTCCTTCTCATGCATACTGAAATACATATCGAAGGACTGTTTTTTACTACCTTTTTAAATAGGAGTGTGCAGGCTTCCACAATTTACCAAGTAGGAGTTTTGTTGGTGCTGTGTGTAATTTTATGTTGCTAGGAGCTGAGGATGCTAAGTAATGCACAGGAGAGCTCAGAAACCTGTAGAATGGAGCACTAAGAGGAGGCAGCACTGGGAAAGGGAATAGGACTTCACTTTCAAATTGCAAGTTTGACCTGTCAGTCATTTGTCCAGTGTGATTTTTCTCTCAAACATACCTATTTACAAAATCTACTGTCAAACAAAAGACATCCAAGCTATAGGTGAATATACTCTTACCTGTTCACAAAAACACTTGTCACAATTACAAGCAATACTTTGTCACTTGCACCCAAGTTTCCTCCTAAATCTCTGGCTTTTTTATGAAGTGTAATGCCTGTTATAAACTAAAATCAGATATTTGCTTGCTGATGAATACCTAAACCACTGCTGAACAAATTAAATCTACAGTCTTCAGGAAATGCTCGGGATGCTTCCTTTTAAATATGAAAATATCTCTCGTTAAATCAATTAGTTACCACTCAGATGAAAAATGATCTGGAGTAACTGAAGGTATTAGTAGGCCGTTGGGTTATATCTACTTGATTAAGGTCATTTCCTGCCCGATAGTTTGGACAGGATATTTTGAAAATCTGGAGTCATTCTTCTAGAGCAACCATTGCCATCTCTGTGGGAGTTCAGCAGGAGTCCTCAGCAGAAGAGGGAAGCAAGGGTTTGCTTACAGTCCTATACTCTCGTGCTGTTGCTTCTGTTTTCCTTTCAACCACAAGCTAAGGCAGCAGTTCCTCAGTCTGTAGTAAATCAGTGCCTTGCTGCATCACCACCTGCTATGAATCCTGAAAAATTACCAATGTCAAATGAACCAAGATGGGCCAATGCCAGACGTACACGTACAGTCCTAGATGTAATCGTGTCCTGAAGGCATTGCAACCGTGCAGTGCAGCAGCTCTTGTTAGACAGCTCTGATAACTCAATATACTATATAGCAAATCTGTGAAGACTGATTTCTGTGGTCATAGCCATTTCTGATTTAGGAGGCCTGTTTATTTTACTTGTTTACTTAGTTCTGCTGATGTAATCTAATTGAATTCAACTGAATTATTTCCTTCTTTCCTGTCTGCTGCCAGCCTTCTCCCTCCTTCAGCTCCCTGGCAGCCAGGTCCAGGATGGGTCTTTAAAGAAGCACAGACTCTCTTTTGCAGTCTTTTGCAATATCACTCCTGTTGCTATCAGGTAGAACGCTAGCTAGGCAGGGGGGAACCTCCTGTGCCACCTGGCCTCCGACTCCCAGCAGCAGGACCCTGCACTCTCTCCTGCTAGGTACCAACCATGCAGGTCCCCACACTGAACACCACTGTGGGATGCTAGCAGCAGCACCAACAGTTTCACCCATACATTTTTTTTTTTAAAATATGAGATCTGCAAAATATATTTTTGAAAAATCCATTAAAACCACCCAAATTCTAAAATTCTCTTTACCCACAATCTACTGCAATGGTAAATTATGGCTGCAACTTTAGGTCTCTCATCACAAAGGTGTCTCATAAAGCACCAGCAGCGCACGTGTGCAATCTGCCTGAGCTACACTGTAAAGCCAATAAAAATCTGAAGGTATGCAAGATTCTTGGGTTCTCCAAAAAATAAATCCTTGTGGTACATACATGAACCTTGTTTGGTCAGGACATTCTCGGCTGATCAAACATTAGCAAGGTGGAAGAGGGGTGAAGAGGGCTTTGAAGCAATTTTTCTTTTAAAATCTAGCTTTGGAGACTACAGGATATTTTACATATATTTAGAAGAAGATTCAAATGCAGTTAGTCTCATGACAGTTTGAAATGTTCAGCATTTTTCTGTAAACTTCCTAGGAATAGGAATTCACATACATGGACAATCTTGCCAAAATACTGTTCTGTTTTTGCTTTTGAAATGTGAAACTCCCATTGAAATCACTTGGTTGCTTTCTATTAACTGCAGCCTCAGTTGGCTCAGTCTTAGAAGGAACACTCAGAAAAAAGTTTCATAGTGCTAAAAGCAGGAGAAATTAAAAAAAAATCCTCTTAAATTTAAAAGTCCTCTTAAATTAAAATTAAAAAAAAAAATTAGCTCTTTTGCAGACTTTAATTTATACAATGGCCAATATTGGACCCAGGCTTTCACATCAAAATGAAGGCATATAACAGTTCTTTGTTATTTAAGTGAACACAGAAATATGTGTGCAGTAAAGAAAAAGTAATTAAAAATCTTAAAAAATATTAACACCTTGTGTTGTGACTGACGAATTACTGTCTTTGTTTCAAATGGAAAATATGAAAGTTATTGATGCAGAGTATTCTTTGGACTACACAGTAAGAAGTGTCTCAATATGAAGCAACTGACTTATCCCATGAAGTTTTATTCCTTTATAATGTCCTATAAGTTTAAGGCAAAATGGTGTTTTTCAGTATATTTTGTTCCCCTCCAGATGGTTTCTACAGAATTTTGGCAGCCACATGTGATGATTAGCGTGGTTGCCCTTCTAATCTCACACACTTTAAACAGACAAACCATATTCTTACAAAACCTATTACAGACTGTTCAGCAGATCTTTAACTATCAAACTGTGTTTGACTATCACAGTAAATAGAATATCCTGACCCTATCGCTTGGGGTTTAGATAAAAACATCAAAACACTTAGCTGTTTAAAGAGTGGACTATATACCAGACTTTTATAGTTCACAGTGCTGTACCTACTTCTCTTGCTAGAGCAGCAATAGGTGAACAGTGCTGGGCTTTTAAAAAAAAAAAGAAAATGCTTTCCTCCATGTCTTACATGGAACACTTGCTTACAAGTCAGCATCCCTCACCCAGCCATTGCATCCTTAAAATACACCAGCTAGCATGCACTTTTTCTGTGCGTATTGCTAGTATTAACAGTCACAAACCCTGTTTAAATTTAGCTTTGTGAGATGCAACACCAGTTTCTCTCCCATTTGTAAATAAAAATAGGATACTTCAGTGTTGCAACACGCAGAAAAGCAGAACTTTAAGTGGCATTTTGGAGACATGATTTCTTGCATCAAACTGTAAAATCTAAGATGGGGCTTGTAATGAAAGGATGCAATGATCACTTGGATACTGCCTTCTACTTTCTGATCAGCCTTCCCTTTAAATGGCACAGTGAGCAAAAGCTTCAAGGTATAAGACTACTTCTTTCATGTCCTTATGCTATGCCAAAAGTTTCAGTTGCTGAATCATAAACAATAACAGAAGTTTAAGATGTAAAGGTCCTTTTTCTGTCCTAACTCTACTTTTGTATCCTTTAAGCCGTCAGGGGAGAGAACATTAAAAGGAACAACACAATAATGTTTACCTGTAGCATTTGTAGTCTCAAGTGTCCACAGCATACCATTTATGTCATTAAAGTAGTTTCATTTCAAATAATTTTATTACTGTGAACAGTTGGACTTACAGTGTTGGGGTTTAAAGGAAGTTCCAAGATGCTGAAGTAGGTGGGGTGCAGTAGAAAAGTCATATTATCTGTGCATAGCTGAGTGAGTGATGATTCCCAAGTTTGCTGTGTGTTTTTGGCAGTCAGTGATTTGTACCGGTGGGTGTAGGAGCTCACTTTCAGGCCAGACCAGAATAAAGTAAATGTGAAGTCTGCATATGAAAGGAGACTTCTGTTTCATCTATAGGACAGAGAGCAGGGGTAAATGTTTTCTTTTTTCCTGACCTTTTTCCCCTTCCCTTTAAAACACTACTGTATTATGTTGATTTTACAACATTTGAAAAATATTATATTTTCCACTTTAAAACTATCCTTATCGTGCCCAAAGCAGAAGATAATTGGGTTTGGTTTTATTAAAATCCTTTCTGAACTTTTTACACTGTAGCTATTCTTCTCAAATGAGTCATACAATAACCATTCCCAGTTTGTAGCCAGTTCTCCAAAGAAGCAGAAGAAAAAAGAAACAACTTCCTTTTAAGGGAATGAGACCTGTTTGTAATGATAAACCTCTTTCCATTTCTATTTGAAGACATTCTCCATAACCCAAGAATTGATAGTAATAAAAACACTACCTACTTTATTTAGATTACAAAAACACTCATAGCTATAAAACATTGTTTAATGTTAGCCTAAAGCATCTGTATATACAGTCACACATAGGGGTACTGCTGAAATTACATGTGACATGTCAAAGGAGCATCTAGTTTACCAGAAATCTGTAAGAAACAGCTTGGAAATTGTTTAATTTCATTTTACTTAAAGTTTTAAATGCGTGAGTGTAAACAAAGAGGTATTTAATATTTATGTGGAAAGAAAACAGTCCAAGAGTATGTAATTGTGTAAGCAAGCTAACACAGCAATTTCTGTTAAAGTGTGGTATGATTCCCAAAAATCATCATATTGCTTGAATGCTAGAGTATTCACCTGTTCTTAGAATTAGAGGAAAAAAATGTATATCACTGAGACAATTGCTATAACCTCTGAAAAACTCTGGTTTTTTTGAAAGCATCTATCTTGTACGTCTACTCAATTTCTGTCCTTAGAAACTGTAACTGTTATTTAGGTGCCCTCGATATGCATTTTGTTTTCAAACTGACTGTGGTCCTTCCAAGTTTCTTCTGTTAGCCTTGTAACTAGTAAATAAAAGTTTCCCTAATACCACACAAAGAGAGATTTAAACATTAAAAGCTTGGGATTGTTTGGTTTTTTTTTTTTTTTTTTTTTTTTCCCTTTTCTGGGTGGAATCATTTTGCAATTGAGAAGACCCAGAAATGTACTCTAATTTTAATGTAGGCTGTAACTCAGGTAAGAACCAGACTTCAGTATTTGGTACTGTAAGAAAAAGAGCACGTCATGAGACTTGCAGTCAATTTTTAAAAGTTGGCAAGACAGCAATAATTATTTTATGTTTCTACTCTGCACTGATGTGGCCTCACCTCAAGTACTGCGTGCAGTTTTGGGCACCACAACATAAGAAGGGCATAAAACTATTAGAGAGTGCCCAAAGGAGGGCTACAAAGGTGGTGAAGGGTCTGGAGGGGAAGACGTATGAGGAGCGGCTGAGGTCACTTGGTTTGCTCAGCCCAGAGAAGAGGAGGCTGAGGGGAGGCCTCATGGCGGCCTGCAGCTTCCTCACGAGGGGAGCAGAGGGGCAGGGCTGATCTCTGCTCTCTGGGGACAGTGACAGGACCCGAGGGAACGGCATGGAGCTGTGACAGGGGAGGGTCAGGCTGGGTGTTAGGAAAAGGTTCTTCACCGAGAGGGTGGTGGGCACTGGAACAGGCTCCCCAGGGAAGCAGTCACAGCACCGAGCCTGCCGGAGTTCAAGAAGCATTTGGACAACGCTCTCAGACATAGGGTCTGATTTTTGGGTGGCCCTGTGTGGAGCCGGGAGTTGGACTCAATGATCCTTGTGGGTCCCTTCCAACTCAGGATGTTCTGTGATTCTATCATTCTATGTTGTTTTTTTTAAGATATCTGACCACAGGTATATTTTTTCAGGATATTAATTTTAATTGTGTAAAATGGGTGTTATTGCATACAAATTAAAATATCTCATTGGAAGTGTTACTTAGATGGGAAATAAGAATGGAATTACAAACTAGCTAAGGTTTGAAGAGGAAAAAAAACTGGTATTAAATTCAGATGCAAAAGTAGAGATGAATTAAGTTGTATTGCCATCCATTTAGCTCTGAACCACTGACACTATAGTTTATTAGAGAGGTGGAGACAACAAAATTCTTTGTAACACAGATTTGTCTTAGCAGAGGAGCTACAGCAGACTTCTTCTGTGTTGTTAAAATAAATTAATCAAAAACAGCAGGGGAGCATTCTTGAATTACAATGGTTGCATTATTAAAAAACTGTAAAGATTGAATTTTTAAGGAAATCCAAGAGGCATGTAGCTTGGGAAAGAGCCAGTTGTTTTTTAATGCTGCCATTTTTAACAATTCTGGAGTAATAGAAGAAACTGAGTATTGTTTCAAGCAGATCTTTGGCATACATTTTCTATTATTTCATTTAATTATCCTTCCCTGAAATATTATTATTATGTACTTATCCAAGCATAATATGGCATCTCTCATCCCACTCTAAAGTGCTTTAATGACCTTTGGCCAAAATCTCTGGCAGCCTGAAGACATGTTGGCTATCTCACAGATGCAGCCGTATACACAGAAAGCTGCAGTCCACATATTCATGAGATGCAGCCATCCTATGCAAGAGCATATGTGTGTATTTTCGGAGGTAAAGTAATATTTTCCAAATAAAACTCTCAAAGAGGGAAGGGACAGAGGGTAACTAATGTAATCAGATCAAAGGCACAAGTTGGAATTTGGTTGGGACACTGTAAGTAGTCCCTCTCCTGCAAATAGACTTTGAAAAGTGAAATGACTGCAGGTGGTCAGAACCTCCAGGTACACGTTTTCTGCTAGGATCACTCAGGGCTGGCTCAGTGGGGACACTGACGTACTGAATGCACAGCAGTAACTTTATGCAATGCTCTGATTTTGTCAGGAATGAAGGGCCTTTAAAAAGGAGGTTGCAATTTGAAGTGGTATTATTTCAGTTTGGTGCACAGTTATTAGTTTCAACATAGATGTACTTTTTATAAAAACATACTACTAAATATGAAAGACAACAGTCACTGCTGTTGTTAGTATTTCTATTAAGTGATGCATGGCTCACAAATGCAGCATATCAGTCAATCAGTCAACTACCAATGAGACAGTCACGCATAGTAGTTGTATGGGTACATCTCCATTTCCTGAAGACAAGGAACTGAAGTGTGAAAGTGTCTGTACATTAGATATTATTATAATGGAAGAGCACATGTAAAAAACTTTGTGTTTTTTAAAGACATTGTAGTACCTGTGCATTATAACTTTACTAAACTTCCAGAAGCATTAAAGCCAACTAGTAGGGACAAAACCTAGGAGAAAATCCTACTTGTTTAATTAATTTAGATTAACTCTGGATTTTGCTGCTACAGAACCTTCATATTTTGAAATCTTAAAAGATCTAAAATCTGCTATAAGAGTAGGATAGTTCTGAAGAATACTATGTTACCCCAAATTACAGACATATTCTCCCCTGTATCCTTCCTTTATGCCCCCTGGCCTTTGTTGAAAATGCAGTACAGTTCTTCTAGCTCCATCACTTTCTGAAGAGCTATGCCACGGAGTTATGGCCTATTCTATACAGTGTTACTGGAATAAATGTTAGAACTTGAAGGCATGATAGGCCTGCTTTTCCTCTTCTTCCAAAACTATAAATAATAGAAATAACAAATAAGAAAGATAATTGAAAAGTGCTGTGGGACTAAAATAAAGAAGATTTTCAAATCTTACTCAGATGTTAGAATAATAATAAGTTTTAAAGAATTTTTTGAAAATAACAACAAAAGAAACAAGCATATGCAAATGAGCAGGATAATCTTGTCTGTATCAAACATCTGGAAAATATAAGCGCACCTCAAAGAGCTACCCTTTTTAAGGATTTAATTTAACAACTCATCCCGTTCAAGAAGATTAACATGTGGCTACAAAATACCTACTTGTCATTCAGAATACTTCAACCCAACATAGTCGTAGAAAGTTTTTTGACAGCTCTATAGTTATATTACTTTAGGACAACATTCCTTTTCATTTTGTGAAGCTTCTGTTACTCCACCTTTGTTACAAGATACCTTGCATATTTTCCAACTATTAAATGATCCATCTAACTCCGTTGCATTGTTACAGCCATATGGAACCTCCAAGTAACCTTAGTTTGTATAAATCTAAAACTGTGCCAGATATTCATGACTTGGTTTTGAGACCGAGCGCAGCCTTTACTACAGAAGAAAACAACAAAACACTGTATTTTGTACAGAGTTAAGAGGCACTTTTTGTAAATACATGTGAAATTAAGGGATTGGCAGCTGCTGAAACAAAATCCTCCATGTAATATTTCGCTTTAGATCTATGGAAAGTGCTCCAACTCCCAACAAAGGTCAAATACTAGCTTTAAAAGATGAGACACAAGCAGAACAGGAAATGGAAATCACTGTCTTCTCCTCTCATATGCATTGTTCTGCTTTCAGAGCTTACTAGTGAAAGAAAAATTAATCCAAAGGAATATCTGACAATATGACAGTATGTTATTCATGAAGGATTGTTAGAAGGGGTGTCAGGTAATGGCAAAGTCAGCCCTGATCTGCAGCACTCTTCCAAATGCCAAGCACCAAAGAAAGGGAGTAGAGCCTAAGAAGAACATGTGAAGGCCCAGCTAGAAACTGAAAAGATATTTATGTGGATCAGTTCTGTATTTTTTCATTTGTTTCTTGAGCAAGTGCTTCCCTATGATTCACGTTACTCTGTGTATTGGAAATTGATGGGTGATGTAACTACTCGTCTCATGGCACTGTTTCTAGCTCTCTTTCAGAAACCTTTACAGTCAGACACAAATTTCAGCATATCGATGATTAAAGAAGTCATTTAAAAATCAACTGAAGATCAAGAGTAGCATTTTAAGCAATTGAATAGGAATGTAGAAATGTACAGTGCTCTCTTTTACATGAAAGAAGATAATCTGACTCAGCTTGCCTCAAAAGAGTTATGACTGCTGATACCACTCATTAATATAATTTTGAGGGACAGGGCCTGCTGTAGGAACTGCTAATATCTTCTCATATTTCTATGGGAAGCACACTTTTTAAGGATTGCGTAGTCTTTAATCAGATGTCATAGGTCAATGCCTTCATAAATTAAATTCAGTGACAGAATCAGTGTCCAGTTTCCTTTTCTCTTTATTATTTTGCCCTGAAACTTACCTTTTTCATTTTAACTTAAGCCTAATAAGTAATTTAAAGAAAACACTTTAGCAATAGCATGTTCATGTCACTGTATCAGAGGGGATTACTTTCCAGTTCTTTCCTTTTTGCATGGAAGAAACCAGAAAGCTGCATGCTGAAGTAAACGCTATCTCATCCACTGTGCCTGAATAAAGAATCCTCGATGCCAGAGATTACTGTTATTAGTGAGAAGAAAGATAGGACCAAACCCAACCTTCGTCTCTGCCCCCCAACCCCATGTTTCACATATATATTGCATAGATATTTTATTCTCAGAGAGAGTTTATCTGTGACTGACACCACAGGACTGCAGCAAAACTTTCTGCATTAAAAAGGAGAGAATAGCAGAGGGATCCAGAGATGGAAGGGATGTTTCAACAAGGACAACCTCAGCAGATCTGACAGACACATACTTGATTCACAGTAAGCAATATTAGCTAAAAGATGGGGTTGGGGCCTGCTGCTGAGATGATTTTGCCTTAAATACTCCTTAGCTGTGGGCTCAGTCCACAAAGCAAAGCAGTGACACAAATATATTTCTGACTAGTCACATGCAGCTGCAGCAGGATCTGTATTTGAGATGCTGGTTTAGATTGCGACTAAATCAGTTAAAGTGGTGGAGAAACTAGAGGTGAAGGAGGCCTAAGGCAGCCAGGTGAAATACCCACAGTGAAACCTGAGCACATGTAAATATTGTCTGGCCTGAGAGCGTGTTATAAACGTAGAACTAGAGAAATCAAAAAAGTTCAAGGAAGCTTTTAGATGAAACTAACTCAGTTGGATCAACCTGTAGGTTTTGCTTAAAGTGACATATAGGTAGAATGTGAGGTTGTATGAATCTCTAAGGGAGACCGCTGCTTTCTGTAGGACTACAAAACTATAAAAACAGAGAGAATTTTGTAGCGTATCATTTCCTCTCCCACTAAGGTGTACAACAGTGCTACAATACAAAAGGAACTAGAAGTCACAAAGAAACCTATTGACACAGTATTTCCACCATATGCAGACTGAAGATCTTCTCTAGATATTGAAGTCAGTCCCACAATCTGTGGATTACTAAAAATCCTAAACTCATAGGAAGCTGTCGATGCCAGACAGCACAAGTCTCATTTGAAGGCTCACTAATCATAATTTGGTGGAAACCTACGAGAAGAAGCTTTTTAGTTGGATAAAAGACAAGCAAGAAGCACTGCATAGGACTGGGGCAGTAGGTAACTGCCGCTCCACAGTTTGTAAAGGTAAAGCTATGACTGTCAGCGTGTACACCCAGCATGATCCATCCAGTCATCGAAATAAATGTTGTTCCTTGTTCTCGATGGAGCACACCAGCACAAGAACATGGAACCATGAATATTTTACAGCCTTGAAAAAATGTTTGGGTCTAGATCAGTAAACAGTTTTGGGGAAAGATTTAGTTTGGCTGTCATTTTAGGTGAGTTCAATTGTTATGCTGTAGCCTAGAACACTTGAGAAGAAAATATTTTTTGTAAGAGGAAAGGATCCGTCCCACCCTTTTCAGTTTCAGCTGAGATTGTGCTAAAACACGGTCCAATCACTACCTCTATATTTTTATCCCAGCACCCAGCAGCTGCTGAACTGTGCCAGGGATTAATTCTTCAGAGCCGGATGATGCAGGAATCCAGAAGGCCTGAATTCAAGCCTGATTTGAACAGGCCAATGCATCTTTAGTTTTCTCTTGAGTCAATTAGCACCCAATATCAATTTGTGCTAATTCCTAGTCCCTGCAACTTTTCCAGGCCTCTTATGCAAATCAGGACTGGAAGCAAACAACAACTGAATGACCCAGAAGGGTGGTACGGGGCTCGGCACCATTGTTCTCAGGCAGCGCATTTCACTGCTCCATTTGTTCATGTGGTAACACTAAAAAAAAAGTCAGGCCACAAAGATAGCTATCTCCTCAGGCTTAATTATCACACCCTTTGTACTGTTCTTGCCTCTGTAGAAAAAGAGGCATGCACGGTCCTCTCGCTAGATTTAGATTCACTGGATTGTTTTTCACTGTTGCTGTAAATACAGAGGAAGAAAGCTGTAACTCTTGAGAGTTAGGAAAATGTTTGCTTTAGTGGATTGACAGGAGGTTTTAAAGTCAAATCCTTTTTGTAGTCACAGTTTGTGCCATGAATTCAGAAATCTTTTGGTAACATTATGTTGGTGATCTGGGAAACACCTTGAAAATGTAGCACATGTAGGAGCTGAATCAGGGCCTTTCAAAGAAAGATGCAGTCATGGAAAAATGTGTTGGATCAGACCTGTAGTGATCTGTTAATTTCAAAATACTCAAGTAAAAATGGGCGGAAACTGCAAAACTCAGGTAGATTTCCAACATCCCTAGTTGTTCAAGGATGCATATTTTAGAAGGGCTGGTACTGCAGGCTGAAGTCATGGCAAAAAAATGAGGGGAGGGAAAGGAAAAGCAGGATAATGAGGAATTCAGAAAAATTAACATTTTAAGATACTTCAAAATTCAGTTTAATTTGGATACAAGACCTGGGAGATTTCTTAAATCTTCTGTTGCTCCCAGCCCTGTCAGGTTGGGCTGGAAGAAACTGAGGTTTGATATAATGCCTTTTTTTACTCTTTTTTCGTTATTTCACTCCTTGCATTCAATAGTACTGTGTAATATTACTACCAAATATTTATAATATGATGTAAGATAAATGTAGAAATATTTTTTCTGTTTTCTCTTCAAAGGATTATGACTGCTTCTTTCTTAAGGACTTCTGAAAAATTCCTTTTTTAGTTACTTTTTAGAAAATCAAAATGTGTCCTAATTATAGTGTTATAAAATCACAAATCAAACCCTAATACAAATTTATGGAGCCCTCCTTCAAGAGATTATATTCTGTTTGTATGCAGAGATTAATAAGTAGATGTGATAGGAAGATTTGGAATGGCTTGAAAAATGCAGTGAGGGAGGTAAAGCTTAATTAATGGATATTTTGTGATTCTTGATTTGTTTACATATTTATCTTGAAGGCATTAATTCTATACTTTGAAGTTATTCAGTCTGGGAGATGCTGAACTGAACAATACTTAGCATCTTCAGTAAGAAAACACTAAGGCTAGCAAGCAAAATTTCTCGAAGGTGTATCTATCTTTACATTCAGTTACCTGAGATTTTTGGGATTGTGAATAATAGCACCATCTAGTGATAATCAATAATATGTCAGTATCCTGAAAAGGTCATTATTCAGTCTGGGCATAAGTGCACGCTGCTAATTCACTTAGCAGAGGGTTTTGGGGGCTTGAAAAGGAATAGGGCTCTAGCTGTGATTTCCAGCTCAGTTTAATGACTAGTATCTTCCCCGAGATACTCCTAAACATGCACAACACATCTGAACAGAAACTTTGACTGACAGAATGGATTCTATGAAATAACACTTAAAAATGACATTTTGCTTCATAAACTAATGATGTAATTTTATTATGCATTATTGTAACAAACACCTCCAAGTTTGTAAATGGCTTGTTTTGTATTGATCAGCATAATATATTCATTCCAGTGACTGAGAATTTAGGTGAAACCATGCTAATTTCCTAGGTATCAGGTTTTTTTGCAAGTCAACAATTCTAAAACTTTGGTTTTTTTTACAGCGAGGGATGTGAAACCGCTGCTCCTCTGTAAGGGTCTTAGGCATTAAATAATATTATATGTTAGACTTTGCTTAAAATATCCTTGATTGATGATAGCTTTTTCTAATTTGAATAATTTTATAAGCAGGCTTTACACTACGCAATCTGGAAGTATTATTTCCAGTGTGCAGGGAGATCGTCATGAATATATGATAATATATAAAGATATTTATCCCTTTCAGATTATTTCCATATGCATCCTCTGTAATTAAATCAGTGGCTTATGGCAGCTAGTCTTTGAAGTTCTCTCTGCAGAATAGGAAAATGTAATTTGTGGAACAAAATGCTGATCCATGTATTCCAGCCACATCTGTTACGCTCTAGTAGTTCAGAGATTTCAGTGATGAGAGAGCTCTTGCAAAGCAGAAGGTTTCTTGTATTTCTTTCAGTCCTTTGGGCTGGAAGTGATGGGCACTATTCTAACCAAGTAACAAGGTTTAAATTCTTAGGCATTGTTCGGCCTCAATTTTCAGTGAGTTCACTGAAAGTGATGTTTAAGTAAGTAGCTGTATTTCTATATTTAAATAAAAGTACTTCTGGGAGAATGATAAGAGAAAGCGGAGCAAGAATTTCTGGCAGAGAAGAATTTAAGTTTGTATAGAGAGATAAACAGAGATACGATGTCTTCAGGAGCACCGGTGGTAGTGGTTGTGTAAAGCTAATAAAACTCATGACATAGTTCCCCTTGAGTGCAGTACATCCAGGAAACACTTGGTATTATACAGGCATAGACAACCATTATAATTGCCATTGCACAACTCTTCATGTGGATGCTTTTCTTCTGGAAGAAAAGCATTTTTTTGCAGGACATTTAGAGCATTTCCAAAGTGTTGTCAGTTAAACTGTTGAAAATGCATCTGCAAGTTAGGTGTGCCAACACAAAGAGTTTGTCTGCCTTGTCCAGCCACAGCTGTGCATGCTGAAAAGGTTGCTGCCCAGAGCTGCTTGGCACTCCGCTCTTTCCTCCTCTCTGTCCTAAGCTGGAGGTTTCCACACTTCAAATCCTGTAGATGAGCTGCTCATATGATTGGTCCCTAAGCGCTTAGGCAAAATGAGGTGCATTAGCAAAGCCCTGGTGTATAAATTGTTTGAGAAATACCTGCTTATTTCAACCAACACAAGCCTATCTATTTGCAGAGCTGAAGGAAGCAAGAGGGCAGTTACAAGTCGTCCCTTCAACAGTAAACGTTTGCAACTAAGAGATATATTCACAGTCTAAATTCCCTCCTCAGCTTACACTGATACAGTATGCCCATCCATAAATGGCCTCTAGTTTCTAGCGATGTCAGGCTACTACCTATTATTAGCAATCATTTCACTTATAAATAGGCAAACTGAAATGTCTTCAACTCAAGAGAGTATCTTGGTGCTTACAAAACTTCCAAGACAGCTTGGAAGTGAAATATACAATTACCAAATATCTTGAAAAAAGTTACATTATTCAACAGTGTTACCAGAATACCCCAAAGTCTGTTTTTATTATTATTTTTTTTCCTTTGAAGGGAATGACTTCCGCTAGACACAGAATATTGTAGGAAATAGATCTCTAGAAAAAATTGCTACGCCCTTCCCAATAAGGATTTTTATTCATAATATCTGCTTCTAATTAAATATCTATACTATATAATACATACTAAAGCTCAGTCCTTTGCCCTTTAAGGTCAATGGCAAATCGCCCATTGAGTTCATGGGAGAAAATGCAACTCCTTTGTTAAGGCTTCCTTTATAGCAATATCAGCTGTTTGGTTTTTAAAACAAAGATTCAGCTTTTCCACCTTTGCCTACAGACAGCAAACAGTCCCTGAAACTCCTTGTATTAGAGTACTAGGAAAGGGAAATTTGGTATTATTAAATTGTTCTTGCCTGTCGTTCAGTTTGTTTTTCTTTCTGTTACTGTGGAGTGCCACAATGGACATAACGATTGTCTTGGATTATCTTTATTTTAGAAACTTTTTTTCTTGAAATTCCATATTGTAGCAATTTATGACATACATGACATGTTTATGCATATAGAGAACATACCAAATAAAACCAGCAAGACAGACGATCAGTATAGAAAACCATAGCTTATCTACTTTGCTCATAGTTTTGACCCATCACCAGTTCATCTGCTAATGAATTGTAATAGAAAGCATGCTTACAAAACCCAAAGCATCCAGCTTCCTAAATGGGACCATATTTCTGAAATTTACTTACAAAAAGGCAAGTTTATAAAATAATGATTCCACAGCTGCATTGTCCAGGATGACGTAACTCTTTTGAAGGAAAAGGTTACCCGTGCATTAGATGCCCCAACGCAGATGTAGCAAGGAGATACCAAACAAAGAAGGAAACTTAAAGTATTCAAAGTATGTTTCTGTGGAAGTAGAGAGAAGATTTGTAGGCAGTGTTTCCCTATTAAACAAGAGAAGAAGATCCTGTGCTATGCCCAGGACTGCAGCACATGATAGAGAGCTCAGGGTATAAGCCCATTGGCTCTGGAGAGCTTAGAGCTAGTTTTTCATTGTAATTTTCTTTCCACATAAGCAACAAATAAAGCAGCCACTTCACTGTTCTTAGCACCCCACTGAGAGCAAGGTGCTGACGTGTTTTGAAGATTTTTGGCTTTCATGCTCATCACCATGTTATATTGGCAGGTAACCAAAGAATAGCACTTTTTTTGGTGCATGCTGGAGTGTTTTGGTCTAAACGTGCATTAGTCTCATCCTAACATCCATACTGCTTATGGACTGCAGATTCTAATGAAATGGGACAGATGGGAAAAATTAAAGAAAAGGAAAATGAAATCCAATGTGTAACTTGTGTACATTAGGTCTGAAATTTAAAACCTTCAAGCTGATATTCAGAGCTTTTCTTTACTGCCCATTTCATACCAGCTGACAAACAGTACTGGTTGCAATCTAAATGTTATCATTTTTGTCCACAGTTAATTCCATGCACAGAATTGTACCTTTTCAAGTAGAAGCTATTTCTGCAAATCAGCCTCACTTTATAGAGTGCTAAGCATTTAACCCATGAAATATGGTCTCTTACACTGATTTCTGCTCTAGAAGTAGATACGAAGCATGCTGAGTTCTGCATTTGGAAGAAAGCCCTTCCATGATTTGCATAAATTGCTAGCTGTATCCTCTCAATCAACCTGACACAATCCTAAAGGGTTTTGTAAACAACATTTCCTGTTGTGATATTTTATTGTGAACTTGGCCAAAAGTCTTACTATAACATTCACATTCACAATAAGAATGCAACGGCAGAAAACACAGAACAGTGAAATATAATAAAGTCATGCAGTGTACTTTAAATGTTTCCAGCAAAGAACCTAAACAATGAAGCAAAGCTCTGTACAAAGCAACTAATCTAATTTAGTAGGAATACACTGTTTGTTTTTTTAACTTGTTTGGTTTAAATCAGTGTGAATTATGTTGTTCATTCTATTCCATTGAAAACTCTCCTAGCATGAGAGTTGGAAAAGTATCTGTTAGAAACAAACACAGAAGAATACTTCCATGTATCCAAAGCATGCTTGTATTTGTCTAAATACTGTGGAAAGCATGCCAAAACCAGCTTGGTATGTAGTTCTGTATATCCAAAACAGGGTATACAATCATGTGCTAGTTCAGCCTGCAGCTTTTAAACAGCTAGATGGGACTTCAGTACTAAACATTTCCACTGGCACAATAGCTGGAATGCAAAAGTTTGGAACTAGAAAACACAGAGCCTTAACCTTAGGAAGTAAATATAAGCCTTTGCTGGTGAAGGTGTATGAAACTGTCTTTCCTAATTATTTTTCTGTCTCTAATTAGCAATGAGAGCTTTTCAGGAACAGTTATTCAGCAGTGGTGTATTTTAGTTCGATTTTGGGAAACTTAATTTGTACCTTCATTTTGCAAAGTAAATTAACCTAACGTCTGTAAAGCCCAACTTCTTTCCAGTTTGTCAATGGAAGTTTTGTCATTTACTTAAATAGAAGCTGAACCATGTCACCTGAACATACGCAAAGATGTATCAGTTGTTAAACTGGGTCAAGGCCTGTAAAGGATTCAAAATCCTCTCCAGAAAAGATAGAAAAAAAACACAACTTTCCACATAACTCTTCATGTGAAAGAATATGTAAATATGCCTTACAGGGTTTCCTGAATATCAGCAAATACAGGCTGTGTCAGATGGTCTGAAGAGTGAATTGGAGAATAAGAGCTTGTCCAGGCTGCAAAAACAAACTATGTTTGGAAATGTATTCACTAGCAAATTTAAACAAACATTTTTAAATGCAGTCCAAGCAAGGCGAGTTGTGTTTAAAATCTTGTAGGTTAACTCTAAACTCCCCTCCTTTGCTGCCAAAGTTCAGCTGGCATGTTTTAAACATGGCTTGCTCTGTCTACATTAGCATAAAGTTGTATTCAAATTCTGTTTAAAATGGCGGCTGATACAAGTAACGAAGTATCAGCAGGGTCATGTTAGTTCACTACTGAGGCTTTACACTGCACGTATGCATCTTCTTTTCAAACACAAGCACACAGCAAGATCTTACTTGACTGTGCGTTAACTAGTATATTTTCAGAATCAAATGGCACCAAAGCACCAACTCCAACTCAAAGATGACTTTTAATGTCATCTGGAGATGGCCTGAAACAAAGAGTTTCTTTCCTGCATCTCACTAAGATGATGGTGCTCCTAGGCCATCAGTGCAGAGGCAAGCAGGTGAGCAAAAAAACCCTGCTTCAGCAACCGATGGTTTATACTCATCTATGTGACTTGGCACTGCAATGAGCTGGGAGCACAGGTATAACACCAGGTGTATTTACCATGTCTCACCTAGAACACAGTGAGCAGGATCTTAGCTTTTACTAACCCAGTGTTTCTGCCTGGCAGTTTGAACATGTGTCAATGGTGAAAATCTAAGAGAATGACAGTAACTTGAAAGAGTTTTCTTAAACCTAGCGCCGCTGATGTGCTTTGTCAATGGGCCAACGGAGTGCTAACATACCTCTCGTGCATGTGACAGTGGCATGCTTTGCCTTACCTCGGGATAAAAAGCATAACTGTGCTAACATGTCTTATACTGTATTTTTTCACTACTAGACTAAGTGTAAAGGTCAACTTGATGAAAGCCTCTTGGGCTTGTTCTGCATGTGTCAAGTTTTTCGGATAAATGCAGGGAGAAAGCCAAACTACCACAATAGAGCCCACCTCTGTATGTATCCAGCGTCAACTAATGAAATTCAGACATCAACTTTTCACACTGTTGGTTCAGGTTGCTGCCAAGTCTTTGAGTTTCACTTTCAGTTTCAGGTTCCAATCAATCCAGAATGATGAAACTGAGACTTCAGTTGAAATCAGGGAGTTCTCACGGACAAGTGCGCAGGTCCAAAATGACCAGGCAGCCAATTGTCACATGTCATTACTAAGGCAAAGGTAAAGCTACTATCTGTGCAGCAGCAGCAGCAGCCTATTTCAGAAAGTGACAAAATAGTCACAAATTGTAAAAGTTTTGCATGAAGCCTACTTGAAGCTATTGGATTTGAACCCTGAATTATCAAGGTATTTCATATGATTAATTAGGACTATAGCTAACATTTACAAGACAATGGAAATTGCATGATATTTTGCATGTTCTGACATAAGAAAATGTCCATTGAGTAGAGAAGAGATTTTCAGGGTGCAAAATCGCATTGAGTTTCAAAAGTTTCAAAAAACAAAATCAAATGAGTTTCAAAATATCCATTAAGTTCTTTCAAATAACTTGAAGTTTTAGAGGATAGGCATTATAATTGTAGTTATGCACTGGCTTGGTAGAAATTAAAGGAGGGGAAATTTTGCCATTTTGTTTTTCTAAAAATTTAGTTGATAAAGGTTCATGAAAAATTATGTAAAGTTCGTCAGCACTTTAAAAAAATCACTGTGTTTCTCCATATACAATTAGATATTATTTTGCCATTGATGAATAAGGGAGAGATCAGGATGGATGCTCTCGAAGTTATAAAATAGGACAACATGGAACTGACATGATTTGAAATCACTAACAAGTGAGGGACCTCTCTCAGTAACATTAGTTTCTCCAATGTCTCAAGCATGAAAACCTACAACACAGTTGGTCATAAGGATTTGTAAGCATCTGCTCATTTTTACTTTTAGGATACCAATATGAGAATGAGGACCAAATTTCCCTTGAAGTGCTTTGATGTCTGAGTAATGGAACTTACCATCCTTGAATACTAGAAATATTCAGTTAAGTTCCTAAACTTAAACTTAGCAAGACTTCGACAGATATAAACAATGAGTTCATCAATGTGCTGCTTGGTGTAGGTAATGAATGTGCTGAACATAGTGTATCTCTGTTGCAACCAGGTAACTTAATGGAATTATACCATGGTTGAATTATAAGTCAAAATCATCTGTAGGGAACTCCATTAAATTACCTGTTGCAAAAGAGATGCTTCTTAAAGGATATAGCTTCACTGTTTATAACGTAGCTGGTATTGTTAAGTATTAGTAGGAAAACTCCCAGGACTTTCTTTCAAATGCTAGTCCAGAAAATCATCCATCATTTTGTACATATAGGTTTTATATATTTTATAAATTAAAAACTGCAAAGGTATTTACAGGGGAAAAAAATCCATGATATTCAGAAAAATAAGCATTCTTTCATGTATGCCATGGTGGAAAAACAAGGGACATCATGTGTCACTTTGCTCTTATATATCTTGAATTCTTAACCATCTAGGGTTGCCGTTGTATTGAGATTTCCCAACTGCCTCCTGCTTTGGGAAAGCTACCCTATAGTGCTATACTGGAATGGTTTATCATCATGGTGCATGCACAGCACAACTGATACAACCACTGTTTTCCTTAGTTTAGTACTCCCAATTATCTTTTTTATTTCCAGAACATTCATTTATTAGATAGCTTTCTTTTGCACAGTGTCTCCTTTGACACTGTATTTAAAACAGACTTTTTAAAAGTCATTTTGATGTATTTGGACAGTACATAGAATACGCAAATTCTTTTTAATGGAAAATAAATTTTTATGAAGTATTTACAATAGTGGACATAACAAAGTAAGTTGATGCAAGGAACCAGAGTTTGAGTTGGGGGTGGGTAAACATTTTGTATGCCTCTACGGAAAAGGAGTCAAATGTTTTAAAAATTATGTGTTTTGAATAAGAGTTATAAATGGACAAAGCCATGTGATACTTTATGATACTTTTAAAAAAATCTCCATTTGTTGCAATCTCACATCTAACATTATTGAAATGTCTTCAACCTAATTTAATGGTTTGAAAATTATTTGCTGATGGAAATTTCCTATTTCATGTGCAAGTGGGAAAAAACACCACGAGATATTTCTTGGGAAGGCAAAAGGTTTGTCTCTATCTTTCTATTAACATTTAGCATGATAATGGTAGATGATACTTTTTACTACAGACAAAACTCTCATTGATTTCAGTGCGAATGCTACTTGCACGTACCCTAAGAGCTAGGCAACAAAAAACAGGCATTTTTTACACATTTTTTGTTAAATATGATAAAACAATATTTTTAAAAAGCAGTCATAAGTCAAACTGGTAAAAGTTGCTTCCGGTAGTGAACTGCAATGATTTATTTCATTAAAAACAGTGTATTTCCTTTACCAAAAGTGTAGATAAGTGTGAATTTGGGATTTTTGTGTCCTGCCACATTATCATGGATTGTCTCACTTCCCTCTGTGTTACATCCCTCTCCCCTTTAGATCTGTATCACAACCACTGCTCCGCTCGTGTCCAGGGTCTGAGTGCACTTCTCTCAGCAGCGGTTCAGGGGTATTGTGCACTCAGGTTGTGTTCGGCAACCACGAGAGCAACCCCTCTGCAGCTTTCCCAGCTCATGCAAGCTGAGATACCGAAAGCAGAAATACATACTTCTAGCAAAATCTCTGTTGGTGTAAATTGGCAATGACCCACCACTTCCATGGAACTACGTTAATATGCAACAGCACAGAAGCTGAACCTTACACTTAAAAAAAAAAAAAGATTTTTTTTTTTTAATTGTGTTTGGGAAAGACTACCTTTGGATCTTGGAGCCAGTAGGAAAATTACTATGCGGTAGTTGGTAATCATTTAATCTTTCATGTGTTACTAGTTTCAGTTTTCATAGATAATGGAGGAAAAGCTGGAAACCTTGCCTCTCCCCAAAAAGGGTCAAACACTGTGTAGCTGCAGACCGCCCACCTCGCGGGGCTTCAGCCTGGCGGTGGTGTCTGACCTACAGACCCAAGTCTGCGCACCTCTGAGAGAGCACAGGCTCCCCGGGAAGGACGTCGAAGCCTGCCGACAGGGCAAGTCCCAGAGAAAGCTGTGGCCTGTCAACTCTAAGTTTCAGGTTTTCGGCCAGATATCAGTGTCAATTTTCAAGTCGCAGTGATCCTGACCAACTCATAAGCATGGAGAAATGAATGATCTGGAATTCATAAAGCAACAAATCCACCGTGCATATAACACATACATGCTGTTATGTATGCATGTACACTTACAAAGGATATTCTGAAGTATTGTATCAGCCTTTTGATTGGTTTCATTTTCAAGAAAACAAACTCATGCTTCTTTGTTCTTTTTCTAAAAACAGATATATTTGTTTCCTAAATTTAGATATTCCCATTAGAAAATGGGAAAAGTCACAACTGTTACCATGTATCTAGCTCTAAAGCCCCAAATTTTGGTGGTAAAAGAGAACTGAAACTTAAGTGCTGCAGTCTAGGATGTGAATATAAAAAAAGTATGTGATGTAGCCTGCTTTTGTCATAAAAACTAAAACTTCTTCATAATCTTGTGTTCAAATTACTGCATTTTTTTACTTTTAGTTTTACATAATCAAGGCCAGTTGCCTTTCACCATTACTTACAACTTTTGAAGTTCTAGCTATAAGTTTTCACTAGATGGCAGGACTCCACTGTTATTTAAGATCAGTGGCTTTACTTGCAAAGCAACAGTTGCCTATCGGTAGGAAATTTTTTTAAACATGTTCAAGTTTTGCAAGATATTAAAACAAGCAAAAAACTTAATCCTAATAAGAAAAATGATACATAAACTCAAAAAAATAGTTCTTTTACTGAATATGATAATATGGTCTTAAAATCATTGAAAATAATAAAGATGTTCTTTTCTTGATAGAAGAACTAAAAGGACCTTTTTTTTATATGATGAGGTAGACTTACACATACTGTTCTGCTATTTGTGAAAAAGTTAACAGATCCAGTAAATTAGATGTAACTTTTTAATATATTGACAGCTTAAGAAAGTTAGAGCTTAAATAGCCAATCTACTGACCTAAAATAATATATCAAAGTACAAAAAACTTAACACTCAGTGTACTGGGACTACCAGGATTCTAAAAGGTGATATGTAAATCCCTAGGCATCTTGTTTCTCTGCTTATTTTTCTGGCTTAAGATATATTTTAATCTCTCTCAATTTAACAAGGGAGAATTGTATGGTGAGCAGTCCCAGTATTGTTTCAGCCAATGGTATTTTGCTGATCCCAGAGCTCTGGACAAAATTTGTCCCCCTTGTCTAGGAAAACAGAACACAGCTCCGTACAGTTATATAATCCTCAATAACCATGACAAATCTTCATTGTTGCAATGGCATGAGCACTGATTTTTAACAGCACTGCTTTTTAAAGTATTATTTTTGTAACTTGGGGTTACCAATTCTTCAGGGACTTATTTTTATGTATTCTGAACTTCTACTATCTGTTTTGCTTTTGTTTTATACATGAAGATAATTTATGAAGTGTTCAGTAATTTTCAGTGTTGTTCATGAAATATAAAAGGAAATGTTTGGCTTCTATTAAAGCTGCTCCTAAGACCGGATAACTTTCCAAAAACAGAGATAACTCAGTGTAATGCTTTCCGGAATTCCCAAAATAGTAAGAACATTTTCTCATGATAAAGCTGTATTTTTTCTGTGCCCAGAGAAGAGAAGTATCATAAATAGATGACCGAAACAGCATTTCCTAATATGAGATTCAATTTTGCGATATGCCGACTGCGTTCAAAAGCACACAGTAAATCAAACAGGAGCTGAAAGGCATACATCACCTCACAGTTTCAAACCTTTTACATTCAAGAAAGTGTTTGCAATACTTGTTAACTATCAAAAAGTAATCATTCCTTTTATTGAAACAAACACAATCAGCACCTGTAGAATCTCTGCAAAACGTGTTAGCACATTCAAACAAGCATCACAATACGATCCACACCAACAATTTCACTGGAGGCAGTATATATTTAACAAACTATCCTCTTCATTCGTGTTCACAAAACACTGACAACATCTTTCTCTCATGATCCTACCTTGGCGATTTGCAAAGGCTGCTTTTGCTCCTTGCCACCTTGCAATCTAAAGCCCCAAGGCGCCCCTCCACTCATAGCAATGCAGATATAATCCCCCGTGCCCATTTTCCTGGTGCAGTTAGGCAGCATTCATTTACAGAAGAACATGAAAAATTTGTCTTGCAGATGTTCAGCGAGCCTGAGGTTTGTCTGCCAGGCAGAGCTGGAGACCCAGAGCACCACACTGTTGCTGCTGCTGCGTACTGCACTAGCAAATGTAGTCATTCAGAAGAATGTAAGCACTCTCTCAGATCAAGGGCACAGCCCACTCTTTCGTCAGATTCCTACGCTCAGCCCACCTTCAAAGTAAAGTAACACTGAGGAAATGCACACAAAGAGACTCGACCATGAGGCAGAAAAGGCTGTATTTAAACATGAGTCTCTCATGACAGCTAAATCAAAACAACAGCAGAAAGAAGTGTACATTTCCCAGTGATGATTTAGAACATAAGTTTACTTTAGTAAATGGTGCCAGACATTTTAAACTCTAATTTACCCACTTCTTGCATTCACACTCCAAACAAAGAAGAAAGCAGAATCTCAAGTGAAACATCATGTACATCCTCTGAATTAATGATACACTTAGATTGAAAGCTCTTTTCAGGATTTTCATCTCTACCCTGCATGCACTTTCTGCAGCATCATAGGTATGCACAAAAAAAAAAAAAAGAAAAACTTAGTAATGTCCCAGTCCAGGAATTGCTTCTTTTGCTGGTTGTATCTAGCCCCAGTGTAGTTTAGCACGCGCTGCTATTTAGCAATGACCCGAAGCATTACTGGACCCAAATAATGCCTGTTCTTATGTCCTTCCCACCAGGGAAGGGAAGGGGATTAGTGGAATGAGATATCAATTCTCACTACTGATGCTATCAACAGATGATTTGCACTGTATCAACAAAAGGTTACCTTATCATAAGCATGAAAAAAAATGATTCACTGGGAAATTAATTAGCCACCACATTACAAGACCTGCTTGCAATTCTGTTCCTGGTTGCTCACTTGAGGTAGTCTAACTGTAGACAGCTGAGCTCCTGCACGTGTAGTTGGAGTGGTTTAAAAAGCGCCTGTACAAAGTGGTCTTCTAGGTCTTCAGAGATCTCAGGGCAACGGGAAACACTTGGCATTTAATTTACTTGACTTTGCATCTAAGTAGCTGGCAACTGTTGAGGGTTTAAACCTAAGCCTGTGTGTCTGTCAATTCAATGTCTATGGAGTGATGCTTCCTTATGCTACAGCAGTGTTCTTTAAAGACCATTAGGCAAAATGGTAGAGGTAGAGGCAGAATCTTCTGTTAAACTGAAATATTATAGAAAAAGTAGGTAAGCTTTTAGGTGCTTGAGCCCTTCATCAGGCTTTAAAGGCACTAAAGTAACCCAAAGACTGGGTGGAGACAAGCTCCCTAATCAAACAGAGGAAAATATCACTCTCTAAATGTCAGGATTTAATGGAAGAAAGAGTGCTTTCTTTTATTGACTACAAGTCAAAGGCTCCAGAGAAACAAAAGAAGCACATATCTGACATATAATTAAATACTTTCAAAAAAGACACTATCAGAGAAGCCATACTCAGAAAGGGAATGGTCTTTAAAGGAGCTTTGCTAGACAACAACTGAGTGAAAAAGCCTTGTTTAGAATAACTCAGTTCAAGAGGGCTCGCTGCTTCTTACTGTCTTGTGCAATGTTGATCTGTTGCTACAGTAGACACTTTTTTAGTCTTTCCCTAAGCAATATCTTGCTATAGACAAAATTCTCTCCTTTTGTTTACTGATGAAAATTCTTATAGATACTTTTATGACAGTAAAATTCTTAAGCATATAGATGCAAAAAAATGTCCTACAGCACTCTGGTAAATACCAACTCTTCACATGTTATAAATTTATGAGCAAATTTATATTCTTAATTACTCCCAGGGTGCCTTTGAGTTTGTATAAGGTTCATTTTTATCATTTTGGTGAAAAGGAATAATCANTTTTTTTTTTTTTTAGGAGAATGAGCTCGATAATGCATCAACTCTTCACATGTTATAAATTTATGAGCAAATTTATATTCTTAATTACTCCCAGGGTGCCTTTGAGTTTGTATAAGGTTCATTTTTATCATTTTGGTGAAAAGGAATAATCAAATCTGATCTCTGTTAATGAACGTCTCCAAATACTTACAGAAAACAAGCTAAAGTGTGCCATAATTAAACACCTGAGCATTTGGATGGTCACATATTTGATAGGATTTTTTACTAGATGTAGATGCTTTTATCTCCTTTGACCATATAACAGAACTGTGTAAAATGATAATGTGGAACCTTGTTTAATCGTCACTCAGCTGGAAAAAATAAGTCAGAACTGTTTGATCTTTTTGTGTGACAGAAGTGTCTCCGTACAGCTGCTGAAGTATCAGCAGTTAGTGTTCCTTGAAGTTAGTCCCCCCATCATCTGTTCGTCATCTTTAAGGCAAAAAAGCAGAGAGAAGCACTTTGAATTTGATAGTGTCATATCAAAAGACAGCATAATATTGACATGCCAATGATTTTAGCCAAAATCACCACGCAAAACATTGGAGAAATTTCTCTTAACAGCAAATTTAACAGTTTTCTACAACATTGTGTGCTAGTGTTTTTGGATTCTTAAAGTTGAATACTTCAGCATTTGTTTAATGTTCTACTTGCTTCTATTTTGTGAACTCTACATGGTGCTCTGTAATTTAAATCACCTAGTGGAAAGTAGCAGCAATAGATAATATCAGTGGTACTGAGACCTCTCATCTCCACATAGAAATTCTTTTTCTCCTCCTGAGTTTGTATATATATTGTGTAGTATTGATTACTCCAGAACAAGCTGTGAAGAGAATGTAATACAAAAAAAAAATATGTATGATGGCAAAGCTTTTAATTTGGGACATTTAAACTGTGGAACTCTTTGCTTGAACTGACAAGAATTGTGGTCCTGGCAGGAAGAGAGAGACAAGAAAAATATATTTATTTCCTAGTAGTATGTTGAAGGTACTTTATAACAACAATTCCAAACAAATTGCTACTTTTTTTGTTTCTAAGAGAAAATTTCTTGCTCCTCAGTACGAGAAACATTTGAACTCTGCAACTAAGTTATTCCCATGATGGAGAGACCCAAAGCTTCCTATGTCCTAATCTCTAACAAATAATGCTCCATAGGCATTAACAACTCCCATTTGCCATATATGACTTTCTTAAATGCTTATGCCTCAGCATATCTTGCTTTTTAATAGTAGTCTTATCTTCTTGTACATTCTCTGCATCCTTTGGGGTTTCTAAATGCTGGTCAGAAATTGAACACATCATGATAAAAGTGGAGTCATTCATAGGGTTTATGACATTTTGGTTTCTATTTGGTCTCTATAGCACAAATAAATTGCATAAATTCAGAGATAATTTTTGAAGACCACTGAAAAGTTAAAGTTAACGGCAAACACAGCCACTTAACCATTGCCCTCATCTCCATCATTTTCTCTAAAACCAAAAGATCCAAGTGTAGGCAACAACTGATAAAAAATTTATGTGACAAAAATTAACTTTGTCGACTCAGCAAATTACAAATGCCAGAGCTCACCCAGCTTACATCTGTGCCCCAAGACAGGTAAAGCTTTGGCTTGAATCTGATCTTCTATGATAAGATTTTTATGGAAAAATTTCCAGGTCAAAGTCCCATCTGCTCATCTGCTTTTAAGAACTACTAGTCAAAAAAGTAGTTTGAATCTACTAGTTTGAATCTAGATCCTATAGATTCATTTGACATCCCCAGCTTCTTGTATCAGAGGAAACTGAACAAGCAGTCCCCAGCCACTCTTTCCTGGCCACTTATTTTATAGACATCTGTCATATCCACCTCAGTCATCTATTTTTAAGGGAAGACATAAGATAATTAGTCATTGTTTATACAGAAGCTGTCTCATACCTGTCATTACCCTTGCTGCCTGTCTGTATATCCTTTTTGAGATGGGGGTCTGGAACACCAGACAGTCTTCTGACTGCAGAAAAAGTTGGGATTTATAAAATAACATGATGATATTATCTGTTTTGTTCTCTAATTTCTAACCCTGGCACTGCTAACACCTGATTTGCTTTTTCATCTGCTGATGAGTTGATGTTTTCATGGAACTATCTTTTAAAATCTTAAAATCTTGTCTGACACTAGTCAGTTCAAAGCTCATTGTTCTATATGTGAATTAATGTTTTTGGTTTTGTTTTTTTCCCAATGTGCATCACCTTATACTTATAAGCCGTGTTACAGTATGGCTGCTTAGTTTTCTTAAAAGCTTTGGTGAAGGAATTTGTTGAAAACCTTTTGTAAATCCAAGATCAATCAGATCACCCTTATCCACATGTTTTTTGATCCCCTCAAAGGATAGCCTTATGTTTGTGAGGCAGGACTTCCTCTTATGAAAACCATTTTAACTCTTCCCAGATAACTCATATTTATCCAGATGTCCACTGTTCCTTATTATAGTTTCCACCTATTTGTTTTGTGTAGATATCAGACTGACAGGCGTGTTGTTTTCTGAACATTTCTTGGAACACTTCTGTTAAAAAATGGCACTCTGTATTCTCAGAACAAGGCAGTTTTAAGTAAGAGTCAGCTATTTCAGCTTTGAATTCCTTTAAAATTGTGTGATCTTCATTGCCTACAATCACCTACAGTCACTTGTCCAGATAGTTTCTTTTCTTATGATAATAATTGTTTATTATTCTGAACAGTTTTACTATCACTATTAGTGGATTTATCTAAAATCTAATGTAAGTCAAGTAGTTCTGTCTTCTGGATTCAGAAGACATTCCACAAACATGCAAAGAAGTAAGGCGTATGTTAGTATTTCATTCAGCAATAAAAGAAAAGCTGTCATTTCAGCTACAGTTTCCTACAAAAGTACCCTAGGTCTATGGATTCTTTAAAAATGCAAACCTTTCCACCCATTCCTTAGTAATGAGAAATAGAGAGAGGGAAAGAGGATATCATGATCTCTAATTTATGGGCAGCATTTTAGTGCTGTAAATACCTGGATGGTATGGTTTTCTCCTTTTTATGTATTTCATTCTTTTCCCATCTGATTTTTTTTTCACATAAAATCGAAATAGGCTAGTTCCCTAAAAATGTCTATTTTAACAGCTTTCTAGTAGGTTCTAACAGTATCATCTGTAAACTATTTAATAAACTACATAATTTATTGTAGTATGTGATTTTAGCCAAATGGGAGAATCAGAAGGGAAAAAAAAAAAGAAAAAGAAAAAAAAACTTATTGTCAGTGCTTTTTGGTTTGTTTGTTTATTAATTACCCAGAAAAAAAACACTTGTAAATATATAGCTAGTTTAATGGAACAAAAGATAAAATCACAGCCATACCACTTTAGAAAACATGAAATGCAGTCTTTTCCAAATGAAGTGAAAATAGCCTCCTCTAACAGATCCCTTCAAATGAGATTTTAAAACAAAGTGGCTTCTGCAAGCTAACAGTAGTGTAAGGCAACGTAGCCTATGTTATTGTCCTGAATCATGGCCTCATAACGTTCCTCGTTTAGTAGTAATACAATTCAGTAGTTGTGTAAGATAAAAGCCAATTTTGAATGCAAAGCTAAATACCATTTTTCACAAACCTTATAGAAGTAGAAAAATACATTTCTGCTTAATTCCTAGCCTTAATTTTTGTACTCCTGACTTCAGAAGCAACAAGAAACAGAGCCACCTGGAAAGGATTTAATTTTTAGAAAACGTTTAAAATGATGGACAAAGTGAATGACATATGTTGATGGAAGGTTCAAGCTGCACAGCTCCTGCGAACTTTCATTAAAGCTGATTGCTCCTCATTTTCCCCCCATCAAGTTTCTCTTGTCCTACAAGAAAAAATAATAGAATCCAGATGTTTGATTGCATGAGGAACGTAGCAGTGCACTGCAAGCTAAATAGGGTTTGCTGACTGAAAGTACAGACATGTAAAGGTACCATAAAACAGTAATAACAAGTTCTTAGTGAAGAGAAAAGAAATTACAGATATAACAATCATAGATACTTACTAGATTCCTTTTAAGGCCAGACTAGAAAACACTGCCCGCACTTGTAAGAGGCATGAGTATTTTCTCATCGGTAAAGGTAAAAGCTTCAAATTTTAATCCGTAATGTGGATTATTAGGCTAGATATTGTGTAGTGGTTGGAATTTCAGAACTGTTCCTGCTTCCCCCCGCCCCCCCCACAACTTCAAGAATGGCAAATGAAGTGCAGTGGAGGAAGCAGAGAAATGTTCTGAATCTTACTCTGGTGTGAAAAAACACTTTCTCAGAAACATAAATTCAATGATGTTTTAGAACCTGAGATAATTCTTTTTCTAAACTGAAGTACACAGGGTGGCACTGTCACCTTCTGAAAAGCTGTAAGTCTGCAATCGGCCAAGTGTAAGGGGCAATGCAGGAAAGTTCTCAGCCACGCTTCTCTCCAAGGCGGAACAGCAATTTGTTATTGTTCTCTGCTGGAAACAAATTACCTCACCTCCATGCCAGCTCAGCTGAGGTTAACAAAATTTTAGATACTGAGGAAGGGTCAAACCTTTGCCTGTTTATCTTGCCCTTACCTCTTTGTCCCCTGTCTTGTTCTTAGTGGGACGAGTAATAGTAACTCTTGCCACAGAGGTTTATTAGTGCAGGTAGCCCATGCAGAAGAGTAAGAACTCTATTCCTCTTGATGGTAGACTTAGCCATAGTCACAGTCATGCCTTTTGCTATTAAGTTAAAGTACGTCTCTGTGAGTCGCGAGCTGATTGCATATGCAGTTAACACCAGACATTGTTGAGAGGTGTGTTAGATCACACTCCCAGCATTTATATATGGTTCACTAAGAAGACAGTGTAAGTCAACTGAGTTCAGCTGGAAATAGAAGGTTCTCCATGCCACTAGCAGGAGGGTTTTTCTAAGCAATTGTGTTAGTGGGAGTCATCCTTGATGCTTGTAATGGTATTATCATTATGGTTTTAGGAGCTATTGTGAGAAAAAAAAAAAAAAAAAAAACAGGCAAAAGAAGTAACTTTGTCCTCCAAACTAGAAATTAAGTTAATATCCTTGAGCATTACTGATTGATAACACAATGAATAGCAATTTATACAAAGAGAGTTCCCTTGTAACTCTACAATTCACCATGTCAGGATATAGATTAGCGAAAATCTGCTCTCTAAGCTTCTGCCTAGGTGGCTACGTGTCACAGACCCCCTGTAGCCAAAGACCGGTCAGCATTAAATACAGTGAGTAAAGATGTATGGATAACTTAAACAAGGGGCCAAGAGTTTGGAGAACAGATCTCTGATGCTTCTTTGGTCTTTGTCTTACCTGTTCCTACCCCAAGCCAGTCCAGACACTCAGGAAATATCTTCCTGAACTGCTGCTGGAAGAGAAGCAGACATTCATTCATTCATTCATTCATTCATTTATTTATTTATTTCCTGGCCTCTCAAAGTCTTTTGAGAAGGCTTTTGAGGCTCCGGGTGGGTGCACAGGGCCCCACCATGTCCCAGCCGCACACTACAATAGGAGCCAGACTTGCTTCCCTCACTCATTTGTATTGGCCAGGCAATTTGGAAGTGCAGGTGGTCTCGAGGCACCCAGAGGGCCCTGGAAAGGAGCCAGTTAGAAATGTAAAGAAAGACAAGTATTTATGAGTGTATAGAAGAATCAACATGCAAAAATAGCTATGAAGGCTCCTCAAGATTTCATTGTGAGGAAAAAGTAAAACACATTCACTGCAAGACTTGTGAACGTGAACAAAATTTCTGCGACACTGGAGTAACATTTTAGTTAATGTTGAACTAAGGGTTTGGGCTACAATTCGTGTTTCCAGGTATCATTCCACTGCTGTTTTTAGGTATCAGTATGTTCTAGCAAGCAAAAACTCTTTTTCCCTCAGGATTTGGGGAGACTCTTAGGTGTCTATTTCTATTTCATTTTGACTCCCAGGAGGTGGGGTGTCTACATATTGGTTTCAGTAGCTGGGAAAATCCTGATAAAAGATTCTAAATTAAAAAGAAAACTTTATCTGTGGTATTTTCTTTCTGTTTTTGGCAGGAGAGGTTGCATCACATTCTTTTTAACAGAGTCTACAGGAACCAAAACTGTGCAAAGCTTTTGGGTCTTGAACAGAACTTGTATGTAAGTAGATGTTCTATGTTTATCTTAATCCATCAACTCTGCCGTAATGCTTCACCCTGTTCTTTGAATTGTCATTTAAAGATGGGGGTTAATTAATACAGCATCTTTTATCTATCAATTCACCTTAGGCAGTCAGCTTTTGTGATCTCCCTTCTTCCTACTGAAAGAACCCAGTGCAAACTTTTCATGCCTACTTACTAGACTAAACAAATATACCATACTGAACTCTCTTCTGATGCGCTACAGTTGCATAAATCAAGAGTAACCATATCATGTTCAGTTGGAAAATAGATTTTAATCATAGCTGAGCTAAGAATTAGGCCCTAATGGTGTATTAAATTTTGAAATGATAGTTTAACATGGCACTGAAGATTGAAGAGATTTTGAAGATTTAACATCAATCTGATGAGCTCACTTGCATCAAATTTCATTTTCTTTTGAATTTTGTTTCATGGTAGCTAGCATAAAAGTGATTAATCCCCTTTGACTAGTTGCTTTTAAAAAGCACAATGAGTGATTACATGCATCGCCCAAGTCCAGCATAAAAATCAACTATTTTTGCATTGCAATTTAAAGCAGGCATTGTTTTCCACTTGAGAGTCTCATAGGATTGAATTTATCAGTACTGAAAATAAGAACAGGAGAAGCAGAGGAACAATTGTGTTATAATACCATATGGAAAACTTGGGTTCAGTTTTTACACTTGTAAATTCACATTTAACTTTTGGTCTGGGCCTTTAAAATGGGGAAAATAGCTAATCCACATTATAATCCTGAGAAATCTACTTGAATTTCTGAAAATCTCAGTGAGTGGTTTGGTAGTTTGTATCCTTCTGTAGTACCCTATTCCTCCCTCTTTCCTGTGCACAAGATAAGCTGTAAGCTTTGTTTCTAACAGGTATTCTACAAATAAGGTGAAGTATTTTGTTCAGTGTCTGCCCCAGTGAGTCTGATGTTGGTGGTTCAAACTACACCATCTAGCAAGAGGACATTGCATAGAGTTGCTACGGCATCAAGTTACATCTGCATAAGGCTACCAGCATTTCTCTTTCTCTGCATCTGGATGGTTCTGTTTAGATTTGTATCAGAGAAACAATAACAAGAAAGAGGATACAACAAGGACCTGCATGAAATCTTACCCTCCGTGCAAATAACTGCAATAGATTGAAAAGCAATCCAGACATCTTCATTCCTGGCTATAGGCACAAGAATTCCAACTCTCTGCTTTGATAACTAACTCCTTGCCAAATGGAGCCTATTAGAAAAGTCTGCCCTCCCAAAACACCTTGATGTTTAACCCCTGCTGATCCTACATCCTTTCCTGTTGCGCTGCATCTTCTTGCCAGGAACCAGTTTCCAGGCTTCTCAGTTCCTTCTGGCTTTGACAAAGGCTTCTGCTTTTGGTGATAATCTGCTTAACTGGTATTGGCATGGATCTGCTGGATTTCCAGACAACTGCCAATGTCTGCAAATCCTGAACGACGTTTTTTTGTGTACCCACAGAGCAAATCTGGTATGCATGCTGTGAGACCAAGTGTGATGTAGAATGTTGGTCCTGTCCTTTCTTCTTTTCATGCCAGCTGCATCTCCTGTCCCTTTGTTGGATCTATCATATACAGATAATGTGGTGGATTTTTTTTATTTAATTCTGATTTTCTTTGATTTAATTCTGATTTTTTTTTTTNATTTTTTTTTTTTTTTTTTTTGGTGATGGGGAAAGAATCAAATAGTTGATATGAGAGGCATCTAAATGGCCCCAAAACAGTATTTTGAAAAATAAATACTTTTGTAAGAAATACTGGTATTTTTTACAAGTAACAGATCAATTTCCTTTACTGCTGTCGAGTATTATTTTTCAATGCTCAGGTAGAAGATTTTTGCTCCTACGTTAATGGTGGTGTAAAGCAGAAGCACAGTGAATGTGAGTGTGAATAATCATAAAAGCATTGGCATTTCAGGTGTTTTCACAGTGATTTTGAAAAGCTGAAAATGAATATTTGTCAGTACTAACAAATAGAAAAGAACTTAATGCTGCTGGTGATACCAACTGAGCAGAGAAAGGGAATAATATCATATGAGTTGCTGTAGGCAATCAATTATATGTAACAAATATGACTTACTAATAACAGTAGGAGTATACTCAGATATAATTTCCTTTTTTTTATGACACTACACTTATTTGAGTACTCTTTCTAGTAAGACTCTACTAACACATCAGAAATTTTGTACACGAGCAGGAAACATAAAATGAAAGCCAATGAAAGTTAAGCTACTTCAGATGCTTTTGAATGTAAAAGGGAAATGTATCTAAGCTTGAGAAATTCCATACATTCATCAAGCAAACATGGAAAGGATCGCATAACTTTCTGCTGTCCTCTCTCAGACTGTCACTGATGGCTTAATGTTTATTCACAGTGCTTTATATATCATACATTATTCATCAGATTATAATGAGAAGTTCTCATCTCTGTTTTTATGTTACGGTTTGTTACATAGCAATTACAGCAGGGTAATCAAGTCTTGGGTTCTTTTCTTTAAGATCTAGTAGTGCGATCTTCCACTCTCATGCATCTTAGACAGTACTAAATTAATTAAAAATGATAATTGAAATTCCCCAACTGAAACATCACAGCAGTTTTCTCAGAACACTGAGTCAATCTCCTGTAAATGTTCCAGACTGAGCTGCAAGAATGCTGATTTCATTAGAAAACCAAAATAGGAACAGCCAGTGAGAGTAAGGAGAGGAGCCTTGAGGTTTCCAGATACCGAAAAATCCAGAGGCCTGAACTAGCCAGAAAATTCTTCTTAAAGAAGTAGCCACAGTGAGTTTTCTAAAGCATATTCACTTTTGTAATGTTTGACTTGCATAGAACTTGTGGACCTTAGAGCATTTTATAATCATTTCTGTCTTACTGAGATTCAGAGAAAGAAACTGGTTTTAGGTCATAGAGGCCAAGCTAACAAGAAATCAGGAACTTGGCTTTAAGGCAAGTGCCCTATTCACAAGACCCAGAGAGAGTCTCCTAGGCAAATAATAGCATTAAATACTATTTCACTTGCATATCATGTTTTGCCTGGAAACATAATTTTATGCTGTGCAAATACGCCAGTAAACTTCACCAACACTCTTTGAGGTAGGCAAGGATTGGATTGTCCTCTATGGTGGCTGGTTTTTGTCCTTTGCTGGGGGGAGCCAGGGACTGTGAAGACAAAAGGGTCTGTCACTGGGGACTTACCAGTTCCAGTGACATTTAAAGAGGGTTGGGGCTGGGAGCGAATGACACACTCCCAGTCCTTCCTCTCCTCTGCCAATGCAGAGTACAAAAAAAGGCAGCCATTTCTAGGGTGAAACAATGCAGCTGTTCAAAGGCTACCAGCAGTTGTACAAGTGCAACAGAATTGCATGGTTTACAACAGGGAACAGAGAGTAATATTCATTTTAAATGAATTTGCAGAGGAATTCAAATAGACTATAATTTTATCAATTGGAATTTCAGCAGGGTGTTGGGATTTACACTTCTACTCATGTGAAATATTTGGGAACCTTTAATGTGCGCAAGGGGTCAGGACCTCTTTGTGTATGGCTTGCTGAAAGCAGCCTGAGGTAGAACAGCCTTGACCATCCCTGTGGAGCGGTAGGTCTGTACTTAGCAGGAAGGAAAGGGGAGAGTCACCTGCACGATCCATGCACTCAGCAGTTCCTAACTGCATCCCAGTGGCCGCTGTGATTGGCCAGGCCTGATTTTGGTTCTGGGTGCTCTGACCACCTGCTTCATTAGTGTCTGATCTTGCAAAAGAAGGGTAAGGAATTAATTTTTCCTTTACTGTGGCCCCATGAAATAGGACTAATGGATAGTGGAGAGTCACTGTAGGAAGTATCTAACTAACACCAGTTATCTAAGAGAAAATTACATAGCAATGAATGTATGCCCAGGATTTTAACATTACTGCATTATTTTCCCTATATAACAGCAGCTACATCAGTCTAATATTGTAAAAACCCTTTGCTGTCTGTGTTTTTATTTTATATAGGGCAGTGTTTAAAGGGTGTACTCCAATAATGTTTTCTAATTGCCACTGAGATTGTTTAACCAAGAGATCAGTATTCACTTCTGTTGTAACCCTATTTATGTCTCTAGTCTGCTTAGGTTTTGTTATTAGAAATGCAACTGAGTCACAACACTGATGCGTTTCTTCTTACAGTAGGGTGGTGTTTCCTGAAATATTACATCTTTCCTTTTTTCCACATTTTGTCAGTCTGCCCTCATAGTCATACTATTTTTTTTCCCAGAAAAAAAAAACAAAAACATAATCCCTTCAATATTTGATTGCTTCTTTTTTTAAGTGTTGTCTTTGCTTTTGTTTTAAGCAAATACAACCTTTGTAAATATGCATTTCTATTTTACCTGTAAACTGCTTTACAGTAAACCGTGAATTGTTCTCCATAGATCGTAACTATACAGATGACTAAAGAAGATTTTTGTGATTATATGCAAGGAACACAGGAAAAAAAAAGGCATCTTTATATGTAAACAGCTTTTAGGACCCTTCTGACGTTATGCAAAAACAAGCCTGCTGTTATGTCTACAGGACATACAAATGAAATTAAGAGGAGAAAAACAATATCAACAACAAAAAAGCCTTCTAATATATAGAACCTTTGGAGTTTTATGACCTATTCCTTGTGATGAAATAGTCTTTTCTTTAAAGAACATACCCAATATCGTCCACATTTTCCCTTACAGAATGGTTTAGAATACATTTTGATAGAAAAAAATCATATAGCACTGAACCGCATATACTCATCTTGTCACAGCTATATGTTAACACAACCAACGTTAACTGTTACAAAAGTCGTAGTATAGCAATCACCAGGAGAGATACATGTCCATATCTCAAATGCATCGCAGTGTTGTTCTGATTCTTCCTGGCAGCTTGTGCTAAGGTTGTATTTTAAACACATTCTCTAAATGAAAAGGTTAGGTAAGGATTTAGGTTTCCCTGAATCATGCATTGTCTTAATGCGACGTGCTATGACATAGAGACATGGAGTCCTGCACAGTTTGTCCATGAGGGGCTTTTGTAGGCCACTGTAGTTATTTCAGGGAACAGATCAATCCCAAATAATTAAAGTCATCCAAAAAAAAAAAAAAAAAAAAAGAATATTGGTCTCTGAAAGATTTAAGTTAGTCTTTTTTTGGTTCTGAGTTAGCTTGTTTGGTTCTGTAACCAATATTTCCCAAGGTGATGGAAGATTTTGTTTTCTTTGTTTCAGAACTAATAGAAAAATTTCTAATGAGAACTTTAGATTTGAGATTTTGGAGGCAGAGGATTTGCTATTTTTTAATCAGGATGATTTAGACAAATTCTTCTATTGACTTCACCAGTATTAACTCCAAATTAGATCTTAAGTATTTGAAATCACATTGGTTTTCAGTAGCATTGCATAGGTGCAACTTTAGGATGAACTGACTTTTTAACCTACAAGATCTTCATTACTGATGATGATAGAGAAGAAATCAGTCTGGCTTGCAGATTTTATGGTAAAGTTTAATTAAAACTATTTAACTAAAATGAAGTGACAACAGTTTAGCAATCCTGCAATGTCATTTTTATGAAAATACCTTCCAGTTCAGTAATGCACTTAAATCTTTAATGATGTTTCCACATTTCTGAATTCAAAGACCTTAAATTACTTTTAACGTTTATAGGTGGAAACTGTAGATAAATATTACTTGTAGCTTCAAAACATCAGGACCGTAACACACTGAGTACCTTTTGTCTCAGCATTCCACACTAATGGCAGATGGAAGCAAAGCTTTGGCTTCCAAAAAAGAGGTGTCTTGATCCATTTCCAGAACCGGCCTGAAATGGGTGAAGAACTGGCAATGGCATAGCTTCTCTTTGCTCTCTCTTGCTGATCTCCTCTTTCGGCTTCACTAGAGCTGATTTCAGGGAGGAGAAATCTGATAGTAAGTATTCAGTGGCCAAGTAAGTGCAAGGCTCTTCTGTGCTGAATTATCCACAGCTGCTTACTGTTAATAGCTGCAAGCTAGACACAACAGGGCTGGTGGGACAAGCGACTGGCCTGTCTCCACAGAAAATAGGGAATGTCCAAACTTAGCGTCGTTATTTTCCTCTCGGTGGCATGGTATTTCAAAAGAACTTTGTATAACTGAAGGTAATTGTATGTGTCTGTATAACCAGCAAAAGAGGGAGGGGACAACGGGTGAAACGACAGCATGGCAATGATGAAAGGCATTATTTTGCATCCTGCTTATGAAAGAGTTACTGATACTCAGCAGCCAAAACCACATGCAGTTTAACTGATGCTTGTCACCTCCTGGACTAGATTTTCCATTCTGGTTAGACAAAGTGAGAGATTTGAAAAGTTTTAGCAGATTTTCTCTGACATATCCAACAGCATTGGTTACAATAACATCTAGAAAATCAGCTTCTGTTATTCTGCAGTGCGTCCGGCTCTGGAGAGCAAATATGAAGGCTGGTCAAGACTTGTTCTTGCCACTTTGCGTTGCTTACCAAGGCTTCTTGCAAGTCTTTCATGTAAAGGATGCCCCTGTATACCTTCATTTTTGCCATCTATTTTAAAGGCATTGGGATTTTTTTCATTATTATTTTGTATAGTAATGAATGTTTTTGACAATCTTGTCTGAGATATCCATTGCTGAGATTTAGCTCCATGTAAAACTATTCAGACCAAAAAACTATTTTTTTTCTTTAATGACATTATAGAACAAACAGGCAAAGGATGAGAAAGCCTATGAAGCCTGAATTCCAGGTACACTTGAATTATGAAGCTGTCTTTAACTGAATGACTTTTTTTTTTTTTTAACCTTAACACCATGAAGACTGTTTGTTTTTTGACTGGAAAGAACAGTCAGACTTCACCAGTACATCTTTCTCATGTTACTCCTGTGTTTCTACTTTGTTAATTAGAAAAACATTGATTCTATCCTGTAACCAAGGTACTATTTTTAATTGAGGTTGGGCAGTAACTAAAACCAGAGTGGACAAACAGGTAAAGTACCTGTATCGTATTTCACTCTAGATACTGAGGTGGCATCATTTTGTGTCTATAAATACATGCATATGTATTGCCATAGATACCTGTTTTAAAACTACACATGAAGAAAAGTGCCATATTTTTTGGACTTGTCGATGTTTGAAGAGGAGTTCTGTCCCTAACACAGAAGGAAAAACAAGAATTACAGCAGCAACCACAAGATGTGTGTGCCCTGCGTATCGGTCTCACGGCTACCGAACCACGTTGCTCGGTATTTTTGCTGAGCCACTTCCACGCTGAGCTCGTAGCTTTCCCCTGGGCCCCTTCCCGAGCATCCCGAGCTGCTCCTGGCCGCTACGGCCTGCACCGCCGGGCGGGCGGGCGGGCGGGCGAGCCCCCGCCCCGCTCACGGGTCTCCCCGCGGCAGGCTCGCGAGCAACGTCGGACTCCCAACCGACTCTCAAAAGCAAAAAGCAAGCAAACAGAAACACCGGCGTGACAAACGTCCTCCCACCCCCCCGCCAACTGTTTCCTCCCGGCCGCTGCGGGCGCGGCGTCGCTGCGGGCAGTGCGCAGGCGCCGCCGGCGGGGCCGGGCGCGCTCCCGGCAGAGGG